>JANVCK010265733.1:0-15391 GCA_026546655.1 Epizoanthus illoricatus
ATCTAGCCAAAACTAGGATGGGAAAATGTGGGAATATTTATAAACTATGGCCCAGCTGCTCAATTATCGTCAATATTCTAAAGTCGAGCGCTGACTATGTCCGCCCTATAAAGTTGCTTTTTGTCCACTTTTAAAACAGCAGAACAAACTTGCCTTTTGTAATGTCTTTTATCAAATACCTTTTAGGAAAAATCATAGGAAATATGCTTCTCTTATGATCAGAGGGGATTCGTTAATTTGCGAGGACCGAAGGATCGAGTTTCGGGCTCTGGAGAACATCCGATTCCATGGATGTCCTAAGAAGTTTCTTTCTAGGTTGCAACAACTGCGATGTGTTACTAAGCCACACTAAGTATGTGTATAAGGGCGCGTTTTTTTTGGGGGGGGGGGGGCTATTCCGGAATATCAATGGCCGGAATGAATCGAATAAGCGTTTTATTAAGAGCTATTCTCATTCCGGAATACTTGGAATACATTCCATGTATTCTGCTCCAGGTGGCAGAATGGCCAAAATGTATTCTGTGTATTCCTATATCCGGAATAAGAATATCCCAAACAAATACGCCCTAAGAATAGGATAACTTAATTTAGAACCATGGGCTAGGTATGTCTTGGAGTTCAATAAGCTACGACTCGCATCCCACCCGCATCCCTTCTCCCCAAAACTAAATGAAAAATCTGGTAAATTTCAGTTCCTCAAGAACGAGCAACAATCAAAGCGGTGAAAGCCTTCAATCAATTTTAAAAACGGGAAATGCTTGTTCACAAAAGTTGGCTTTTTGCAGTCCGTTGTGAAGCTTGATGCCAATTTGTTGGCTTTCTTGACAGAAATGAAAGAACAGACCTGTCCACTCCTGGTATTGGTGAATGGTTGTATGTATATACACATGCCATGAGCACGAGTTTGCGTGAGCGTGCTGGTGTATGTTATTCGATTTTCATTTCTTCGCGTGCTCGAAGAGCGACTCGCATCACAATTCAACCATATACTCTCCTTTAAACATGTGTGTCATTAATGAAACAAAACAGCTTCTCTTGATGTATTATTTTATTTCACTGCTGTCAGGATTTCATCCTAACGCCGGCGCAGTGATGCCTCGAAGCAAATACTACCTAACATATAATATACTACCACACAGACCGCTCAGGTCCTCGCGTGATCTGATTCTTTCATGCGAATTCATAAATTAAGCTAAATTTGCAGTTCATCTGGGGATTTTCACACAATAAATAATTTCCCATGGCCTCTTTGAACAATACAACGTACTCAAAACTTTAAAACAACTATTAAATCTTCCATAAAAAGTGCGCCTTGACCTTGAGCGCATCTGAAACTTAAATAGCCTATAATGCACGTTTCCAAAATACGATTCTGTTGCAAAAATATTCCGTACAAAATTTTACGCGATTGGACATTTATATAAAGGCCGTTGGCATTCTATACCTAACTGCATAGATGTCTTTTCTACCGTTTTGTTTCGTTTTTTTCTACATTAATGTTTCTACTTTCAAATGGCGTTTCATAAAAGCATAACTACACAGAAATGATGTCCCACGCATTCGCGGGGAAGTCTAAAGTCGTTTGATCTGTGTCAAAGCCGCGTATTTCTTGGACATATTTGACACAAATTGTGAAAGGTCATTTCCAATACTAGTTTTTCATTTTTTTTTGTAAAATACGACTTCAAGGGAAAAAAAGGAATATCTGCAATGAGAACGTATTTACTGCCTGTCTGAGATCGTTTGTTACTGGTTGAATTTGTTACGAATGACTATATACAAAATAATATTCTCTTTTCCGTTTCTTAAAAACTTTCCGCGGCAAGCTACGTCGATAAAGTTTTTGCAACAACAATGTGGGAGTCCTCCTCTCGTTAACCGTAGCAAAAATATGCACTTTTAATGATGCAATCGGTGTTTCTTTCCAGAATAGAGTTCAATCCGACTTCTTTCGAAGAAAATAAAAACATCAAGTTTCGAACAACTCTAACTGACAAAAACAGAAATGACAACAAAAATAAACTAATTGTATATAATATGAAACTCTGATTTTAAAAACGGTCTGGCCAAAAGACATTTGTTCAACTTATTCTGTAAAAAAGACCCAATGTAACCAAAACATTACAACAACCAATTATAAAGCGCGTGTTTTATACAAATCGTTGACACGCGTAAAAGAAGAAAGTCAGCGTAAAATAATTTTAAATAAATTAATAATATCGTAATATAATAAATAAGTTTACATATAAATAACTTTCGGTTGAGGGGACTCCACAACGAGAAAAGTATGTTTTTGTGGTAGAAATCTAGCAGTTTGAGAGAGAGAGAGTATGAAGTTACCGACAAAGGACAGAAATTTAAAGACCAGGTTGCTTTTCACTGGCACTGCCTATTGTTCGCAGTTCAGTGACGTGTTAAAGCTGCTATCAGTCTAACGTCACAACTTCAATTCGACGTCCAAAGTCGAAAAGGTCTCTGCTTGTTCCTCTTAGGAAACTATCAATCGCAATTCTGTCATCGTATTCACTCATATAGATACAGTCTTCTCGCATGAGGTCGTGTTGAATAGCTTCTCTGAGTTGACGAGACTTCCGCAGCAGATTCTGTAGTTGTAACGTCGCCATTTCCGATAGCTTTATTCTGATCTTGTTGAAGTCAGATCTCAAGCCCGTCTCGAGAAATCTGCAAATTGGATGGTAACAAATATTTAGCGATGTCTTTATTGGTAATTTTTCAAAGGGGAAATCTGTTGTTAACCACCAAGAGAACGACTGGCTCTATAAACTTGGGCAAGTGGCACAAAGTTTACTTACTTTTAACTTTCGTTTGGAAGGGAACAAGGTTCACAAATACGCATTAGAAACTTGATAACAACTCAAATCTTCAAAACAGGATGAAGAATTGTGATATTGGGGCAGTATTACAGACTTCTAGAACATTACACAACTACGTCTCGTGACATATTAAAACGCTGCCTACACAAATATCAGTTTCCTTTTAGCTAGCTTTGATGAGCACACTCGACACAAACTGTTGAAACAAAATATGTTGAACAGTGTAGATATCCTGAAGCAAGAATAGACTTAGTGGGTGGCTCTGCTAACCACACTCGCATTAGTTTTCCGAAGCATTCCAGCTATTATTCTTGAATTCATTGTATTATCCTAGTTTCGATGCAAAATGAAAGCTATACGTCTCAAAACGTATCGTGCAAGAATACTTTCTGAAGTTTAAAAGTCAAGAAAAAAGCTGCAAAACCGTTTTCTTCACGGTCTGTTCACCCGATTGTCCGAGGCTATTCAACTAGCGTAATAACTTGCAATTAATTGCGCTCCTTTGTTTCAAATATGAAAGAAAGCGTACGTCAGTTAAATTAACGTAAAATGAGCAACGTAACAAATGAGCCTACCTTTGAACTAGACTTGATATGCAATCTGCAGAGTAATGAGTTGATGATAATTCTGACGATATGCACGCAGGCCTCAGAGGCCGGACAGCATAGTCTCCTAACAGTGAATGCAACCAGCTCGCTTCTTTGAACCATGCTACCACAACTTCCTTCCTCTCAAAGTAAAGCTTTAGCTGCGTAAAGTCCTCGAGATTCCCTCTTTCTAGAAATTCCCTGAAAACGGGAAGGCGAAAATGTTAATAGCCGTAAACTAAATTTAGCAAAGACATTAGAATTTAAGTAAATAGTTCACAAAACAAACCAAAACCAAGGTCATCTTAAAATTTCCCTCGGGATATTATTAACTTGTATTGCTAAGGCGGTAAAGCTGAAACCATTGTACAGGTCGTTAACTAAGCAATATCGAATTCAAAGCCTGATTTCAATAATTTAACCATTAACTTATATTGACCGTGCAGAAGTACGTCTTTCGGGTAAACAGTTAAATTGTTTATCCATACAAATCTATATTGACAATGATCTGTTTTTCTCAAGTGGATCAAGAGAGCTGAAGAGCTCTAGTGTGAAAGACAACCACAAGTACCTTGTCTATTCCTAACATAATATTGGGCTCGTTATTCTGAGAATAGGCTAAAATTTGTCATTAAGTTCTCAGGCTTCAATAGTTTCGATTTTGCGCATAACTGTCTGTTTTCTTTCCATTTGCTGAAACTAGTTACTACTTACTGATATTGGATCATAGGAATGGAGGGTCATCCAGAGTATATTGGTTCAAGTGAGGGATTATCTTGTCATACCTGTAGCACTTGTGCCTGCGTATTACTACTGAGGGCCTGTGTTCCTTTCTGTATGCGGTTCCCTTTCTGTTTTGCCACAACCAGATTTCGTGAAGCCTCTCGACATAAGGCTTTGCTTTGCTTAGAAAGTCATTCACAGTCAGATCAACCTCTTCTGCTACCGGTGCCAACTAGCAAGAGAAGAAAACAGAAGTCAACATTCTACCCTTTATACTTTCACTTTCTGTTTGGTATTGATCTAATTACAAGCCAGACAACTATGTTATCTTGCATCACCACCATATGTGGACAGTGGTGATGCAATTAAAAAGTTATGAATACGATATCTTGTAAGAAACTATTGCTTTCAAAGAGTGATATCAGAAAGAACATATTTTCTATATGCCTTACACTCCTATGAAGGTCAATTATTCTATTCTATTCTCAAAGCAATATCAAGATCTTTAGCAGTGATTTTAACTTCTTGGGCAGAAATGAGATTATTCTAAACCAATAGAGAAAGAAGAAAACGACTGATTTCGTGTTCAGACATATTGCCTGTAAATGACTATTCAATGTTCTTGAATAGTTTTAGTTTCTCAAAATACACTGCAGCACTCCAACTGCTGATAAAGTATGTGCAGTGTATGCATAACTAGTATTAAAGGTTTGCAGTTATTGTGAAAGGAACTCAACATCTAAAAATACCACTAAAAGGAAACTAAAATCTAATCTTGAAATAATAGGTTTTACGTAAATAGTTACACATTTAAAGTGAGCTAAGCAGTCAGCCGTTTTTGACTGACACAATATAGTGAGACTTTAAGGAAAACGAAAACAGTGTGTCTTCTGTGGGATAGGAGATCCTAGTTGTGGCCTGTGAAAGCCAGACTCTGACAGTCACACTTTCCAGGAAAAAGTTTCCCCTTATATTCAAAATACTTTGCCAAAGCACTGGTTGTGTGTGCTTGAACGATCCTGACTTGTTAAAGAACACATACAATACCGTACCTCATTGTTCACATACTCCAAACAGTCCCTGTAGTCTTGTGCAACCATTTCACCTTGTCTTGGCGGCCAAAGTTTTATGCTTTTCTCATCTAACCAATTCTTGAAATAACCACAAAACTCAGCATAAGCCTTGACAGTTTGGAAACCTCCTTTAAGATGGCCTTCAATGTACATTGCAGTGATCTGAAACAAAACAAAGGTTATATTAGCAATGAACCAAAATGTCTCAAGCAGAAAACATGTCTTTTATAGATTTAGAGGAAGAATACAAAATCAGTGCTATACTAGAACAAAGACATCTATTTGTTCATGGTGTAAAGATTACACAGAGGGTGAATGTAATTAATCATATAATTTTTGTTCTCTTGGTATCAATACCTGTTTCTCAACAAAGCTGATTTATAACCATAAGAGTCATATTTTTGCAAGTTCCATTAATCATGAACTGCCCTCCTATCATGAACGTACACATAACACTAACTATCAACAGATCTATAACAGTAAAATGTGATCTGCTGATCTGGTATGAATCTAAGGGTACTGAGCACTAGTACTGCTACCATTTTCAATGAACTTTGTTGCTATCAGAGGAAATTTTCCACCAGTAAAGATACAAACAGTCAGCTTAACAGTGAAGTTGGTTGAGAATGTGTGCATGTGTATATATTTTTATCCAATCACAACTGACCTTGGAGTTCGAAATCCATTCAAGAGTTGTTCTTTGACTGATGGACTAGATGGTGAAAGAAAAAAATCTTTTTAAAAATATCTGCATACATTTCATTGAGAATGGTAGCAAATGGGAAAATGCAACAATTGTTATTTTCTAGTGCCGAACAAGAGAAGACCAGGTTGAAAGGCAGCAGTCACAATGAAATGCCCAGACAAGTTTAGATGTCACTTTAACAGTTACGAAGAACAAAATGCACTCAAAGGAAACTCTCACCTGGTGCAGCATATAGCTGTGGGTGACTTTTGGCATGTGTTCTGTAAGTGCTTTTAGAGCTTTGTTGTTCCCTATGTCTCTATCTTCCAAGAACCGATACCATTTCTGTTGTCTTGATGAATGAAGTGACAATTGATAATGTTCTTCTAGAGCTTGTCTATTTCTGAGACACCTCTTTAAAACATAATTCTGCATTGGAAGTATCCCGCCATGCTTCTTGACAAAAATGTTATATAAACTTGTCCATTCATAGTAACTGGATGGAAACATATCCCCATGGTCTCGCGGATGATCTGTTGGATAAAAAGAAAATTACTGAAACAGTGAATAACTAATTCATACAAAGTCTCCACAAAGCATTTTCTGCTTTAAGCAAAATATAATATGTACAATGTAATAAAGAAACAGATGCTCAGAAAAGAATTTGCCTCCAGATTTGTGTATTGCAATGATACAATGCAAATATTTTCCATGTAACTTACCTACTACCTGCAGTTCTCAACTGACATTAATATTCAAAGACTATAATAATTTCAGTTATTATTATAAATTATTATTACATGTATTATCATTTACTATTATTATTACTAAAAATAACAATACTATTACTTTGGCTCTGACATGCACAAAAATAACTGCAACATCTGTACATTGTACCTCCAACAAACTCATATGATGAATGAATTGACCATATCCCATTAAAGACCATTAATCATTATTAAATCTGGATTCCATTTGCAATCTCTCAAACATTCCTAGTATCTCACAGGGTAAGGTAACCCCCTCCCCCCACTCCCAGTTCACATCTTGACACTATCATGCCAAAGTACAAGTGCACATTGTAATTTGGTCAGAAGACAATAAATTATTATTACATAAATATAAAGCACATTGATATTAATAGAAATGAACTAACCTCTCTCAGATTCATGGTAATGCTTTTCTAACTCATCATCTGATAAACCCCATATTGACTTGGCCTGACTTGCTGTTAAATGACTAACACTGTGTGATGGTGGACTTGAATTTAACAAATACCAAACAATTACAGATGTCTTCAGTTGACTAACTGGTCTGAAGAAGTTGTGGTCATCCTTTAATACCTCAGCTTTATAAAACATTTCATACATATAAAGATACGTATATTCTTGCCACCTTGTGTCTAGACGAAAGTCAATCTGCAAAATATAAATGTTGAATAAGAAAAAAAGCAACTGAGCAATACATAGATAGATAGATATATGGATAGATAGATATATGGTTTATTGATAATCACTTTGCAACTTTGAAGGTTGAATTGCGCAATTATTTACAGAATTGTTAAAATAACTAGACAGATCACCAAGATACTGTGGACTGTGGGCAATATGTCTGAAAGGTTTCCCACTCATTTGGAAGAAAAAATTCCCTGAGTTTTCCTCAACTTTTAACTGACCAAATAGTATTTTTCACTGACATGTACACAAAGTAAATTCTGAAATACCTTTTAAACATCAATTGAAAACTGCAAATTTTTGTTGGAAGAAAACATTGCTGCAGTCAAAACAATAAATTATGTGAAGCTCCCTGACTTTTCACTAACTTGAGCTAAAAAATTAGGATTACCCTGACCAAAATCAAAATTCCCTGACCTTGAAAAACAATGTTTTTCACTGACTTTTCCCTGACCATGGGAACCCTGGTCTGACAGAGTGAAACTCAGGGGGGGAGAGGCCACAACTCTCAGGCCAAGGAGGATTTTTCTGCCACTTAGCACTCTTTTGCTATCACTGTGCATAAGTGAGGGTATCGGAAGCCACCAAAAACAATTTGGCAAAATCTGATTTTTAAAAATTGTCTCTGCACACTTGGAATGACTTTGGGCTGGCATCTCCAGGTCATTGATGTTCTGCCACCATTGTATCTTCAACAACATGAGCATTTGCACAAACTGCATGATGAAGGCAAACATGTCTGTCATCCAAACATAATCTAATAATTATATAAATATTATGTATTATTATATATTAAATAATATTCTAAAATATATGTCTTCAGTTAATCATTTGTTAAGCATCATTTACAGTATGGTATGACATTATACCCCAAAAGAACCCTGAAAAATATGAGAAATAAGCTTGTAAAGATCTTTATGTCTCTGCCTTTACAAACCGAAAATGTCTCCTTACATTTTGTATCATCAATCCGAAAAGGAGTGACAATTCTAAATAATGCAAGGCATGACCTAATTATTATGGGAATGGAGTCAACCAAATGGGAAAAGGGATTTAACCACAAGCATCACCAATAAATGAAACATGCTACATTCTCAATTTAGAAATTATGAAAGGCATATATCAAAGCTATGCAGCACACAGCTTGAGCCAAATTAGTGTGGTAAAAGAAATATTGACAAAATTATTAATTAGAAACTTGTACAATGCACCATTGGGGCTCCCTGCCAGTGTGTGGTCAAACCACTATTCAAGTAAAACAGAAACAAATGCTACTTGCACTTTAGGTTCATTTTGAAGCACAAAAATTAACAGCATTGGAAATACTCTTAGGATAATGTTTTCCTTAACAGCTTTTCACCTCAATGAAGTTGTGCAAGTCTCATAAGCCTGCACTGCTCAAAACATTCTAGCAAGACACTGCAATTTGGCACAGATGTTGAGATTACCTCGAGTTTGCCTAGATCCATTTAAAAAATTTTAAAAAGCTCCCAGCCAATTATATATTATTTGGTGTTACAAAAGGTTTGGTAGTTCTGGTATTTTATATTCTAGGGGGACACAAACACTTTTTATAGTAACAACAGTCTTATCCAACATTATTGCCCACTAAATAAGGCACTTTATATAAATAGTAATATTGGTAGGCTCTCAAGCAAAAAAGTTATAGAAGTTCGTGATTTTTTGTTCAATTTTTCACCTGAACAGGATGCCGATTAACTAATTGGATATAAGGTGCATCAAAATTCATTAACTGCACGATGTACTGTGATCATAAAAAGGAAGCCTGCACAACTGCAAGACCCAGTTCTTAGTGACACCGAATTAGACAAACCTGACTCTCAATTGCCGAACTATTGTATGACCGTGATGTACAATTTCCTGTAATTCTCTCCCATCAGTCCACAGATTTATAAATTTATACTTTCATTAACTAACCATTAGGGGTTTAAGTGATTTAGAATCGTGGCACCCCAGAAAAAGCGATGACATATGCCAAAATATTCCATAAATATTATTAGGGTTGTTTGCACAAAGAGAAAGAATGCGTTTCAATGACGGGTTTTTCAACTTTTTATCATATTCCCAAGAGGAAACCATTTATTTCCAGTTCTAATTCTTGTAATAAATGCAGTGCAGGGTGCAACCAGTTCGGAAAATCACAATTTGTTTCAAAAGTTAAACATGGAACAGCTGGTCGTGACGAAACGTAACATTAATGACACACAAACCATTCGCTGCTTCGCTGTCAAGATAATATCGCCCAATTTGCTTTCAAAAGAACACGGTATATTTATTCATGTCGAAGACCAATAGATGTTCAAAAGAACCCGTATTTTAGCTCTGGGGATTCAACTTGCTAAGTCAACAACATGTTTACAAAACCTGAAAATCGAAACGACTCTGGCATAACAAACTGTTCGAGTGACGGCAACAGAACTTCAGTCCAGGCGGGTTCATCGGAACATGACGGTGATATCTTGACGGACAGACTGAAGAGGTTTCGTGATACGAGATCTCATAACAAAAACCAAGCTCTTGCAGTATTCATTCAATACCACATCTATTCAACGCGGACCATTTGCAACCCGTGAAAGCGATCCCTTCATTTCCATTTCAATAAACCCCCAATATCCATGCGACTCGGCACGCCGGTGATTAGGAGGGGAAGGCGGATCTATTCCAAAACAACTCGCAGCGTTACAGCCGAACAATGCGATAAAACACCCAAATTCTGGCCACATCCTCAATCCAATACATTCTCAAAATATTACAGAACATCTCACACATTTTGATATAAAATTCAAGGCCAGAAAACGTTCGATTTTCTAAGTATTTTCATATCCTGAATAATAAATTAGTAGTGACTAATGGAACAGTTGTTCTTCAGCGCATATATATGCGACCAGTTTCATAAGAAAGAAGGATCCTTTGATCTCGCAAACTCGGCCTTGAATATCCAAAAAGGTTGCCCGGGCACGTTCTCATATCCGCTGGCTATCGATCTGTGTTGGAACAAAGATTAAATAAAACAGAAAAGGAAAATTATAGCCGAACTTGGTGCCACTCTTGTAGAACAAAACCGCATGGCATTACAGCTCGGAAATACAACTTTTCTCCCGTTTCTCTTCAAGATTTTGAACAGAAACAAGCGCCAAAATCACAATTGGTAACAAGATTAAAGTAGTCCTGAAGGTAATTTCTTTGTCCTAGAACTTAAAACAAACGTTGAAGACCCTTCGTAAACGAAACGGAATTCAGACCTACCCTACATCGATGACGCCATATCAAGTTGGAAAGGCAAAGACGGTGAAACAGCCGGCAGGTCTTGCTCAACTTTATAAGCGTTTTACAGTCCAAATATTCCAGAATCAGAACCAGAACCTCCTCACTCAGATGAGTCAACAAAGATGGCGGTAAAATCACTCTTGATTCCATCTCTTCGGTCTGAAATATCCTAGTGTTTGCCGTGAGTCTGTGTAATAAGGGTGGAACACACTGAGTTACCCTACTTGGGCTTGTACTCCCATTGTAAGCAAACTTCTTTTGCTTCGGTGGACCAAACTTTGAGTCCAACATGTCCAATTGCATTCTCTGCCCTGCCCGAACTGAATGAAAAGATCGTTCAAAATGGCTCCCGTCGGCATAAACGCTAAAGATAAATACGATGTGATAAAGACGACTTCTCCTCTAATGACACAATATCTCTAAGAACGAAGCTTTGTTGTTTTTATACTAATTTCACACGTGCATTTCCCGTCAGCTGCTACGCATGCGCTGTTCGTTAATGACCTGCTCTTCGCCAATCCGCGTCGGCGGCGCGTGTTTAGAATTCTTTTCTCGTGGGTTGCTTGCAATATGGGGAGTAATTACACACGAACCTTCACGAATTTGAAAATGAAAAGAAAACAGATAAGTGGGAGCTGCGCTGGCCTGGTAACACAGTCTAACACAACTCGCAACAATATTATTTTAATTGAGAGAACTTCTAGCCAGCTTGGGACAAAGTGAGAGCAAACCAGTCCGTTTCAGACTACGACTACTGTAACATAATCTCCTGATAATTTTATTAATTTTTGTTAAGAGAGTTTTCATTTCAAACCAACTCTCGTTGCGGCACCATTCTTTCCCAATGCGGCATTTTTGATGGTTTTCCGGCTGAGAGCTCACGATGAGAATCCCGCTGAGTTGAGTGCGCGTTCAAGTGGCGTTCGGGATAGAATTTCCCGAAACTGTTGCGTTTCTAAAGCCAGCGCGCAAGGGCATGGGATAATGTTCTTCCCGCGAGTTGACCTTTCTCGCTCGTGTACACGTATACACGATACACAGGATTGGCATGATATAACGATTGTGTTACTGAACATTGCAGAAGGTTCGCGGAGTTTCCACTTCATCTACCTCAACTCGATCAAGCATGCGTGCTTCAGGGACAAACTATACCTAAAGTTAAAATGGGTTACCGATCGCGACCATCGACCAAAAAATTTAAGGCCATCTAAGCACGTTATTATAATTCTTTGCCAGACGAAGAAACGAGAGGCTGTCGGTCGTGTTAAAGGAACCACAACGGAACTATGGATATAAAAGGAGCGATAGGACAAGGAGCCGTTTCACAATATTGCCACCAAACGCGCATCTCGAAGAGATGAGCCTATTGTGTCGCCAAATCTTCGATATAGTTCTGTTCTCTTGTTTGTTTCGATCGTGTTTTGCATTCTCTGGATTAGAGTTTTTGGTAAGAATTCTGCGGTTTCAGCTTGAAAGCAAATATGTCGCGTTTGTTGCTTTTATTTGCCACAGAACACGACAAAAACTTGAAAATATATCCACCAGTTTCGACCAGTTCAGTGGAAATTTCATATTCATTTGAAAACTCTCTTTCCTGTTAAACTTAAACCAATCAGAAACTTGACTGAGGGCATTGTGTTTTCCGCCTTTGTTCTCTCAATAAATAAAAAGTGAAATTTTAATTACTTCCTTAAATGCTGTCAGCCCTGTGAAAAGGATCTTTACAGATAGTCGCTGCGAAAGAGCCGTGAAAAGAAACTGTTCTTCGACTCGAACAACCGTCGAGGTGCTAAACTCAAAACCGCAAGACCACAGGAAAACCACAGAGACCACGTGGTTCGCGTTTTAAAAAATACAAAACCGAACTAAAGTGCTACAGTGCCAGCTGTGTCGTCTCTCTTTGTTGGCAACTGGTAGTTTGCCTTGAGTCTCCTTTTAGCTCTAGCAGGAAATAATTTAAAACATTAAACACGTTTCAGGCAGCAGCGCGAACATAAAACAATAGTATTATCACTGAAGTGATATCGCCCAGTTGCTAGGTAGATCTAATACCGGATCTGTTTGGAATCTTGCCTGGAAGCTTAGCGAGAAAGTTGAGTAGAAGGATACTGTTAGCTGTAAGCTTGAGAAAATAGGATGTTTGGTGATTGTTTACCGAATCCATGGAATCAGCGGGTGTCGAGAAAATTCCACACAAAGGCAAATTTTATCTCTTGTTCTTTCTACGCGTTTTTGGCAGCTTTCTGAACAGTGTAAATATAAATATGGCTGAGTAATTACACTAGATCCTTAGCCCCTGGGGAAACACGTTCTATTAATAATTAACATATAACTTGTGACGTCACTTAAATAAATACGTAATTATCCCTCTCAGAATATGACCACCAACCAGGCTCATTGACTGATTGAGGCTCATTGCTTTTCACAGTGACAGTGCTCGTAGACCGGACTCAGTGTGATTGTGCAATAACTTGGCACAGTGGCATGGCGTGGATGGTTGCATGTTGTCCTGTTTGCTTTCACCTGGGCGACTCCGACTGTCATTTACGTTGCCAATACGAATTTCGTTAGTTTTGTATATAATACAATTTACAAAGTTGAGCTCCCAGTGTTGCGAGCGGCGGCTTCTAAAACTGGTCCAGTTGCGTCAACATCAATAGGATAATAAGGAAAACGACGGGACAAAAACACTTAAGAACAAAAAAATCATTGCAAATGCAACATCTTTTTCAGCCTCCAACAAGGAGAAAATACAGTAGGTCAATACTGGCAGACACTTGGCCAAGTACCTGTCCAAACTAATGGGTGTAACTGCACTGCTTTGTCAATAAATAGCGAGGCTCTTACCGATCACAGATAACGACAGCGCTATAACAATTAATTGTTGGTGCTCCATAATCCAGTGCACAGAATGCCTGCACCAGTCAAACTGGTACAGCATCTTGCAGTAACGCAAATTGTCCATCGAACAAAGCGACTGCCTGGGTTTCAGACGTCAGACATGACAGTGACTACAGACACGTTTATTTTAAGGAAGAGCGTCAGACTACAATAAAATAACTGAACGAAAGGGAAGATCAACGAAAGAAGGTACAGGAAGTGCAGTGTGTCGTGTTATCTTGCAATTACCGGTGTGACATCAGAGATAATCTTAATTCTAAACACAAATTCGAGTTGTTAGTTCATTGGGCGGCAAGATGTAAGAAAAAGTCGTAATATGCCAAATATATCACTTTCATATTATTTCAATGGAAACATAAGCACGAACTAAATTTAAGATGTTATTTTTGCAGAATGAAAGGGCGCCAAAACCAGTCGTATATTTAATGAGAACTTCAGTAGTTCTGTGGTTGACTACAGTCAGTCGGGGCTTCAGCCCTGCAACTATATTATGGGGTCTCCTTGTAATCCCTAATCCCTACACGTGCAAGCACAAGCACAAAATACTAATACACCAAATTTAGACCCACCTCAGGAATGCAGACACTTGACCCGTAATCAGTGACGTCACGGCAACGCCAAACACTTTATCAACCCAATTACTTCTTAAACGGTGCTAATACAGAGATTGGTTTGTTTGTTTACCTGTTTACTAGTTCTGTGTGTTTTCCAGATATGCCCAAATCCATTTTTAAAAAAAGGACGTGGATAATTCTCGACTTTTGAGTTCGTTGTTTATAACAATTTCAGCTACTACTTCATTCATGCCTAGCATATGGCGAAAGTCAGAAGCTTGGTGGTCTGGCGGTACAAACTTTATAGTAGTTAACAATTCCCTTTTGAAATGAACGAAGGCGCAAGTGTTTTTCAACCCGTGGGCCACTAGATATCGGCGTCATGACTCCAGTTTGCAAAAGATAAATATTCTGATATTTCACTTATGCATGACAACTCATTTGCTAACCAAACAGGAAATTATGGCGCCCGCTCTCAAAAAATATTGTTGCTGAGGTTTTTTGACATAATAATTAATGTGTTATTTTTCTTTCAAGAACGTAAGTTAAGGCCGTTAATATGATAGAATTGTGACGTCTGTTTACGAGCTACCAAGTGTTTTTGAACTGTTATGCCAAATTATTTTGAAAGTGGTTTCTACATACCGATGGACTTTCCGAATACAAGTATTTGCAACAAATTATAGTTTTGACAAGATCCCCCCAAGAAGGAGAGCTTGATTGTCCGAAATATCGGGAAAACAACATCTCCTGTCGCTTTTTCTGTGCTATTTTATTCATTATAGTTGATTCATATACACTGACCGGCCATTGCTGTTGAAATGAAAGTTCTTGGACATTTTTAAAATATCCAGAACCAAGAACAAATATATAGCCCTGTTTTTGTGATCCAATGTATGTCCTCAATTCTTAGGGGTTTGGCCAACAATTGTCTTGGCTTTTTCGAAAGAAATTTGCAACAAAACAACTGAATCATTTGGTCAGTGCGGGCGAGCGACTATTGACGCAAATGAAGTCTCACTCATGTAGGTTCATAAAAGTTGTATTTTGAACTTGATAAATATTATTTACTTTTTGGGATCAAAATGAAAGTACATTCGTACCTGGAACATAAACCTTGTTTGTACTTTTCGCCCTAACCAGAACTGGCCCGCCAATTTTGGTGACGCACTTGTATGTAACCACGGGGTGGGGGTGGGGAGTATACTTTGCTACTAATGTTCTAAGTCGTGTAAAAGTCAGGGAAATTTATATTTTGGTTGACAAATTGCAATTTAGAGAGTTAAGTTTCG
>JANVCK010265844.1:0-12552 GCA_026546655.1 Epizoanthus illoricatus
TATTAATAATATTTTTTAGATTTGCAAAGCAAGTGAAACACCTGAACACAATCGTGGCAAAATAAGAATAAAGATTTATCATGAACAGTACTCATTGTCCTTTAATTTGTGAGCAGTGAATGTGAGTGTAGCACTGCAGTCACAAAATGTGTAGGATGATAACAGACACTAAGAGGGCTTTCATTTATGATGGTGTGGAGGAGTTGGAAAATTGTGAGGTAGCATTTTGAATGTTACATGTATCTAACCCCCTTCCACATTCCACAACAACAAAATTTCACAAACCTCCTTCCCATATTTTAAAGCCTTTTATGAAACTTTTTGTGTTTGGTGTTTACATGTAATATCAAATTCAGTAACAATGAGCTCTACTAGTTAAACCAGCACCCTAACTACATGTACCATTAGCCACTGCCAGGGTGAATCATTATTATTATTTTACTAGAAACTAACTGACAAACTTAACTCTTACTAGTTTAATATTACATGTACACTGTCATAACCCTTTGGTTTAATTGTGTCTGATTGTAGCAGACGTTTACAGTTACATGTATTGCTGTTGACCTGCATAATCACTGAAACCAGCACATCTTTGTCTCTGTATAATCATTAATTAATTGTAAGTTGCAATTTGCACCTTAGGACCAGCCAGAGGACCTTGCCAGTATTGACAGCTGTGAATACATTTGGTGAGTATTAATCTGTCCAAAATCCTGGTTAGTACTTTGATTAAACCTTTCCAAGCGGCATGTGCCATCACATTTTCCCTTTGTACTGCTCATTATACATATGCACCTATCAATGTTAAGCAGGAGGGAGGGGGGGAAGCCGGGCATATATGGGCTTAACATTGATAGGTGCATTATTCCAAGGCTTAGAGAAGAAGAGGGGAATGGGAGAGAGAGGGAAGGGAGCGCTTGCAACCAAAGCCCGCATAACTACGGCAGGCTAATTTTTTAATATGTGCTTGGGCTATAAAAGGAAGGGAAAAAACTTGGTCCATAACTTACCGAACAGACCTTGCACTCGGCTAATTGAGGTATTTATTTTTTCCTGACCAGCACTTGTCTAGTAATTTTAACACTTCATGGATTGGATTAGCTTGGTATAGTTATTTTGGGTGCCCAGTCACCTCATCTAAGTTAATTTATTTTCTCGTAATTTTAATGTATTCTAATTTAAGTTGCTTTTGTTGTTGTTATTGTTGTTGCTAACTAAACAGATATATCACCTTTGGTGCTAATAATGCATTGCTGTCAATATATTGCCAGCAGAATATTTAATTTTAGCAATTTCTTGCAATCAGTAGGACTCATTCATGTAGTGTGTGTGTGTGGGAGGGGGCAGGGGGGAGAGAATGGGAGAAAGGGGTATGACAGACTAAAGGGTGGAAGCAAGATTTTCCAGAAGGCAGGAAGTAGGAGCATGTGAGCACTGGTGCATGGTTCAGAAGCTAAGGAAATTTTGTACAACTGACAAGTGCCAAATGTTCCATTCTTACTGGTCGGTACAGGAAAAGTATAACACCTCTGGACGTTGTCCATTTGTTTCTGAAATTTTCCACTGGAATACCATTTTCCATTTACCATATCACCATGTTCTATTAAACTGATCAGAATTTTTATTTTGTCTAAATGGGGAGCACCCCCCAGCTATAAGGGGTGGGAAGCAGGGAAGTTTGTAAGGCCCACTTGCTCTCCCCACTGTGGAATTCAGTTGGCATGACTAAAAGGTTTTGTGAATACCACTGTACTACAGGGAGGCTGGTGTTGGTTTTGCCTCGTCACCACCCAGCGTGCCACAGTATGACTGCAACAGAACAGAGATTCTCAAGCTGCTGCTGACATGTTTCTCGGAAGCCATGTATCTTCCTCCAACACGTAAGTACAGTCTGTAACGTAATTATAGAATCTTGTCTCTTGAAAAATCCTTATGGTGGCTGACCAGAACCAATCAACAATTGAAGCTTAATTCAAGAAATCCAAGTTGTTGTTGGAAGTTGGAAATGAGTGAGTCATTATTAATTTTTTAATATATCAAACATGAGGAGTGTTTTATCACATACATATATCAAACACTGAGAACAGAGTTGAAAAATAAGATGCGCAGCAGAGTTTTTTAATTCAAGTTTGAGGTGGTTGATATGTGATCAAAAACTCTTTTGAGTGTTTGATATCTATAGATTCTCAAGCAATTTAATTTTTGGTTGAGAAAATTTGATGTATGTAAAACCCAGCAGTTGTTGATCACATTTCCAAACGTGTCATGTTATTGAGTTTCCTTTGTCTTTGCTGGATGAAATATTAAAGAGTTTCAGAATTAATTGTTGTATATCTTCATTCTAGCTGAGAATCATGCCAGACCCAATAAGTGGCTGAGTTTCTTTGCATCATCAGAGAACAGGTTTGTGTACGTACATCACCATCCTTTTTATATTTTTATGTTTGTTTGGGTGTGATTAAGCTTGTAATCATACGGTAACAAAAATTTGAAATCACAGTGCAATTCTCTGAAATCATAGTGCAATTTTTTGAAATCAAGTGCAAAAAGGTGAAATCAAATGCTGATTGACCAGCAGAGAAGCACTAGCCAATCAGATCACAGTTTGCATGGGAACAAGGCTACACTATTCAAAATGGTGATCAGTACTTGTAAACAAGACAGAACAGTGAAAGGATTTGCAAATAATTTTTGGTGCAGAGTTACCTAAACAAATGTGAGTCCGTGGGGTTAAAAACAACACTCAAAGAAGTAACTAGCATAAAAAGCATTTAATTTACAAACATATAAAGAAGTATTCGATCAAGGAAAAAGCAAAGCGATTTCAACAAAAGTGGTCGGAGAAGACGCTGATTGCTAAAGGAAAACAGAGCTAAGTGGATGAAAATTTTTGTTTCTGTATGATTAACAAGTAATCACATGGTTTGTTCATGCAATTTTGGAATAAATCTGCACTTGTAAATTTTTCAAAGACCACAAATTGCACTCGTTTCACTCGTGCAGATTTATTCCAAATTGCACTGCAAACCATGTGATTACCTATACAAATGGTAGTTCTTACATGTTTTCTTGTAGTCTTCTAATTCAGCCACCTCATGTCGGGCACACAATGGTTTAGGCCTGAATTTGCTTTGCCTGAGTGATAGGTCTGATTCATGAGCATTAACGTTCCATACCACGTACTGCTGACATACATTGTAATCCCATCCTCAATCAGGACAAAGTTGCTGATTGGCTATTTTAGATAATTTCACATGTTTGGAAAGTTTGATTTCTTCAATTTGAAAGCATCAACCTATAATCTTATAAATTAACATAAATTATCTATAATAGCCAATCAGTGGCTTTGCCCTGATTCAGGATGGGATTGAGTCCTCAGTATGAAATGTTGATGCTCATGAATCCGATGTCAGGGCCTACATGTACATGTAGTCTGTTGTGCTCCTGGCATAAGGTGGCTGAATTAGCAGGCTAGTTTTCTTGGGAATAAAACTATTATTGTTTAACTCTGGTGCTTGCAAGACTTTCCTCAGAGCTGATATACATTGCTGCTTACCATTGAGTTCAATACTTTAATAATCACAATTTGTCAAGTGCTAAGTTTTATTGTTGACCACCAGAAAAACTACATGTAATATTTAACAATTTATTATTCCATGAGCACATGTTGGATATAATCACCACATCTCATTAATGTCTCATATCCAACACGTGTGAACTTGTGGAATAATTGTTTTATTAAATTCCAAGTCAAAAAATACTTTTTTTTTAATTTTGTGTAAAATAAATGGAATTTAGCGTAAACCAAGCAGAATTAAGTGTAAAACAGGAAGATTTGAAGTTTACTTCAAACACATGTTTTGTTTTAGAAAGAGCTATTTTTCCATGGATATAAGGTCAAACTCATGACTGTCACCTGATAGCCATTGAGTATTGAACCAGTCAAATGGCTTGAAATTCAATAACCATTGGGTTGTATTTAATAATAATAATTATTATTATGCCAATCACACTTGTTGGATATGAGATGATTATAGCCAACTTGGTGCATGCTGATGGTATGTCGGCACTGATAACTATCACTTGTGGAACCAATCTGAAAGCTAGAAATTCAATAGCCAGAAATTCATGATAGAGCAGTAAACATTCCTGACCGGGTACTTTTAACACACAAATTGTGTTGTTTTGGTGACTGTAGAACCAGTTGTATCCATGGGACCACTTCATTTCAATTTCTTGCCTTGTTGGTTTGGGGTTGGGGCAGGGCTTCATATAGTTATAATTTATAGTACCTGACCAACGAAGAAAATAATTACTCAAATTAAATAAAATGATTACTTATTGGTGACTCCCCATTGGAGTCTTTCAGAGCCATATCAAATTGAACATACATGTATTAAGGGTGCTTTCAATTGGCTGTATTCTGGAATAGTAATACATTCCCAAATATTTCCAAATTCTCTGTAAACTACCCAGGCAATTAAATGTTATTTCAAATTCAAGAATTTGAGTGAACAGTATTTGGAACAGTATTCTGTATAACATATGGACACACGAATGTACCAAATTAAATTATATATTTTACATTGTCTTCCAGAATATGGCTAATCAAATTTATGCACCCTAAATAAATGGATTTAAAAGCCCTACTGACAAGGCAGGCCAGCCAGAAGGCTACATACACCAGTGGTTGATTGGACTTGAACTTAGGAACTCTCAGTTACACACTGTCCAGTGCTAGACTGCTTGGCTGCAGTGTCACCCAAGAAGTTGTGTAATTAACAAAATTTGAATTTTTATGTAGGAAGACTTACAATGTACAAGTGTGCTGATTAAATATTAACTGAACTGTGTTTGCAACTGATCACTTTACCAGACATGCCTTACCACTGTTCACATCTCTGCTGAACATCGTCTGTTCATATGACCCTGTGGGATATGGAATCCCGTAAGTATATTACTGTAGAGTATAGTAGTAATGAACAGATGCTGGTAGAATCTTCAGCCTGTTTTACATATGTGACATAACACATTGTGTGAGTGTTGTTGACTCACTTAATTTCTGACTCCCAACCAGAAGGTCCTGGGTTCAATTCCTAGCTTTGCTGAGGGTTGAATTTATGCAACCTTCTCTTTCACCACATCATCCGTGGACAGGAAGGTTAAGTCGTTGGTCTAGTCTCTTGACATTCTAGATATTGTGGGACTTAAAAGAGCCCACACACTTGTCAATATGAGTAGGCTAATGCCAGTGTTGTGATCTGTCACCTGCTTATCTGCTGATGTAAGGTTCTGACCAATGGAGCCAGGCCTAGAAAGGACTATGAGTCCTACATGTATTACCTGCGCCCTCACTGCCACTTGCAGCAATTGTCACAGACAAACAAACAAATAAACAAACATAAAAAATAGTCATACTGCTTTACCCAAATACTCCCAGTGGTTTCTGTGACCACAAAAGCCTTTATATTTTCTTTGTATTTGCATTTTATAATCCTGCTTGTTTGTTACATCTGAAGAATATCAAACTGTTTGATGTGTTGTGGAGATCTTCTGTTACCCACTGAAGTGATGGACACATCTACAAAAAAGTTAGAATAGACTTACAGACATTTCCAAAATGGCCACTGGCAGTGGCAGGAATGCAGACTGTGGGTACATGTGTGCTAAGGGACTTTGGAAATACAACACAAAGAAATATGAAGATTTGGAATTCCGTTGAAATATGCCCTTCATTTTGGAAAAGAGTTATTATAATATTGAAAACTAAATGTTCAGAGTTCAAGCTTTAGATACACTTTGAAACACTAGTATATCCAGCTGAGAGATCAAATTATGTCAAGTTGAGGAGTTCAGATTGTATCTGCAGCCTTCTTACACAACATTTACAGTCTGATTATGATATTTACAGCTTGACGATGATATTTTCAGATATTTGTTTGTCAGAGTTACTAATATTATCTGATATGTTTTTGGTAATCATGTGACTGTACTGTCGTAGGTACAACCACCTGATGTTTGCAGACTACAGGGAGCCCCTGGTGGAGGTAGCATCTCAGCTGCTGGTTGTGCTGTTAGATCACGACACTGGCCAGGCTGCTCCGGACTCTCCTGACGTCCCTGGACCCTCGACACAAGATGCCGAGGTACATATATCCACATGCACCCTTCACTCCGGTGCCATAACTAGACTTAGGGCACTTTCCATGTGCCAGGTCTGGCCAGCCCGAGCAGTCAGGATAGGGCAACTGTAGGAACTGGTTCAGGCCAGACTGGCAAGTATTACACAGTTCTCCTGCTCTGATACAAAGTATTTATAATGGGGACATAGGGTGCTGAACTGACTGGCCAGATCAGCCAGACTGGACAAATAGAAAACACCCTTTAATTCTAACCAGAGCAGAAATATGACTTCAGTTCTAATCAAGGCAGCAATATTTGTTTGGTCAGAAAGTATAAATTTGCAAGCACTGCAGATTACTCTCTTGAAAGAAAGAATGGCAATGAACAACTCTATAGAATTGTTAGTATATTGTATAATGTTTCTAAAAACTGTTTTAAAAAACCCAAACATTTTCAAACTACATGTATGTGCTCATCTTCATTACCTGTTAAAGATGACCACATAGGTAGAAAACGTTTGTTTTTAAACAGTTTTTAAGACATACATACCATATACTATTTTTCAAATTTTATTGGCAGAAGATGTTTATTACAATTTCATTTTAGGCGAGGTAACTGCCTCATTTGCCTGGTGATAGTTACATGTATGACCCTATACTGTATACAGTCATGTAGTTTTTGCAAGTTGAGGCCAAAACCAATACAGTATTAAAGAAATAGAGTATTTTTAGTTGCAAGTGAGGTAAGTGTTGGTTTTATACATAGGAAGGGCAGCAAGGTGTTGCACTTATATCATGAGTGTTTTTTGTGAATAGAGTTTCAAATCATCACAGTCCCTGAGCTTTCTTTTCCAGCTGTAGTGTTTGTTGTGTGTTTAATCATGGATTGTTGTCATCAGAGTTCCTGTGGTTGAACCAAATGTCAAAGCAATGTGCTTCCCGAGTTTTCAGGGCTTGAAATAACTGCTAGCTACTAACAGAAATGCTACTGACAATTCTAAAAATTTATTGTTTTGCTAGTAGGAAGTTTCTCACTAGCAATATTCTTGCTAGTGCTGTACATGGGAGCATATATCCTTGTTCTGTGTATCAACCAGTGTAGACATTTTACAGTCTGTACAATCCACTCATGATCATGCATGTGCACAGCCAAAGCTTGTAACAAACAGTTGCCATTGAGAAGTGGAAGAACAGGGAATGTATTGAAGTGATTATCAGTTTACTGAACTGAGGTTCTGACTGACTGATCTGCCTAGATTAGGTACTGCTATTTGTGGATCAGTCCAATCCTTGTACATATAATTTAGAATTTTGAATAAAGGAAGGGAGGAAGGAAGATAGGAAGGAAGATAGGAAGGAAGGAAGGTTCACAGAGTAGAAAGACAGTAACTTACACTTCGAAAAAAATGTTATAATTACGTACATATCACATATATTTATTGCCAGTGCTGCTGAAATTTGGGGTGGATTTTGCTGGAAAGAGTATATTCGTGCTAGTAATTTTTTTCCTAGTACCCCAAATTGTAAATTTCTTGGCCTGATGGAGTAATACTATTGTATAGGCAGTATATTATGCAATTTAGGTTCCCTTTCTATACCCTATACCCACTGGGGTTGCTTCCATGTAATTCATTTGCTTTGTTCTTTCTGTAGGGATCGCCAGTGGACAACCTATTCTGCAATTATTTGTCCAGAATTCACAGAGAAGAGGTGAGGCAAGATTATATCACTGCAGAGAAATGATTTCATATGAACACCCCCTGCTTCACATGCCACTTGATCTAGTTTATTTATTTGCCCTCACAACTGATAAATGTTCCTTTTCAGGACTTTCACTTCATTCTTCATGGCTTAGCAAATTTGCTGAA
Source organism: Epizoanthus illoricatus (assembly GCA_026546655.1). NCBI lineage: Eukaryota > Metazoa > Cnidaria > Anthozoa > Zoantharia > Epizoanthidae > Epizoanthus > Epizoanthus illoricatus. The sequence continues at coordinate 7,991 of JANVCK010265844.1, forward strand.
TAACCCGTTGATTCAGGTAATGTGATGTTTCAAGTTGATATTATATCCAAAAGTGTGCTCGTATACTTGCATATTGGACAGATATTCTGATTTTATTTGTATTAGTTTTTTTTCTTAGAAGAAAAGTTCCAAAACTATGAATATAATTATTTAACTATCCAGACACTTGTAAATGTGTGCACAAATGTACAGAAGAGCTGGTAAATGCCTTGGAAATCTTAAATAGGAAAGTCATAGCATCAAAAAAGGGTCAATGTGAATCCCCCTCCCCCCAAAGTATTATAAGAGCATTACTTTAAAAACATGCAACAAACCACTTGCATGTACACGTATAAGCAATATTGCATTCAGTCAGAAAACCTATTTGATTCTTCCCCTTTAAGAGGGAGCTTTTGGTTACTGTGAGAGCATGGTAATGACTTTTCATTTCATAAGAGTGACAGGCATTGACAACAGATAATGGAGAAGTCTTGGAGAACAGCGAATGAAACAGTGAGGCTAACTAAGTACTGGTATTAACACTTTACAGTAATTTGTCATCCTTTGACCTTATAATTTCTGAATTCCACTGTTTTGATTACAGACTTATCTACCAAACTCATGTAAAAAGATCAGCTTCCATCAAGAATTATTAGTCCTTTTCTGGAAAATGTGTGATCAGAACAAGGTGAGTATATACAAATTAATACTTATATGTACATAAATTCATATATACATTCATTAATCCATTCATTCATACCTACACACATACATAAGTACACATGTACACACATACATAGTTGTGTACATTCGTACATGTATATATATGTGTATACATACATACATACATACATACATGTACATACGTACATTGTGTACTTGCATACATACATACAGTTTTACACACGTGCGTACATACTACATTATAATTATGTACATGTATGCATGCATACATACACACACACATACATACATACATACATACATACATACATATATACATACACACATACATGTACATACATAGTTACATACATGCATATATAATTTTATATATATAGTTTTTTACATACGTGTATGCATATATAATTAATGGCATGACAGTAATATCAATCTGCAATGACTAAAAGTTTGTAGCAGAACCTTTTTTCCTCTCTTCTTTGCTGTTGTCGTGACTTGTGATGTATAGTTTGCATTATGAATATGATTATAAATAGAGTTAATGATGCTAATAACACAACTCTTAAATTTCTTGTTGTAGAAATTCCTGTTTTATGTGTTAAAAAGCAGTGACGTGTTGGACATCTTAGTTCCCATTTTGTACCATTTGAATGATGCACGATCAGATCAGTGTAAGTAGTTGTGTTGTAGTTCACTTATTTCAGGCTCAAACAGATATTTCAAAGCCTATGCCACTATATCATTATTAGTGGGCCGCTCTGTACTGCCTGAAAGAAAACACGTCATTGGGACAAATACATATACCAACAGATAAACACCCCAAACAATAACCCTAACGCTAAGTTCCACAATGGACAGTACTACAGAATAATGGAACCAATAAAAAATGCAGCTTTGGAATGGTACAAGATTATCGTTATCAGAAACATATTTTTGCAACTTTAATATCATCAAAACTCTAGAATCTAAACTACAATATCGGTAAAGCTGTTCTTTTGACAAGATTAAGATATCGGCATCAGAAGTATCATTTGAAAATTTAATGTTGAAATGATTGGTTTTTCGAGTTGTAGTATTTTTAATTTTATGACAGTCTGACTCGGCATATTTCCTCAATGTCATGAAAATCCATATATTTTGGCAAATTAAAATTTTATGTCTTGATAAACCTTTAAAAGTGATCACTGAAGTGTTTTTAAGTGAACCCAATCATTTTGAGTGGAAAAAAACAACTTTATTTGCTGCCATCTTGATGTTTCACAAATTACAGTATATTTTTTAATATTATTTGTCTAATAGCTTGGTTATGAAGTACCCTGTTCCTCCAGAGTTTCGGTCATCTGTATATTTTTACCTGCTCTGTATAGAACATCTAAAATATTGTTCTAGATAATATCAGTTTTTTCTTGGACCCTTTTTTTTTAAAACGATCTATTGAGTATTGAGTATAATGATAATGATGATGATGATGATGACGAGGACGACGAGGACGAGGATGAGGACGACGACGACGACGACGACGACGACGACGACGACGACGAGGATGAGGACGAGGACGAGGACGATCATGATCATGATCATGATCATGATCATGATGATAGTGATTTAATTGGTTCCCAGCAGCAATCTTCATACTTAATTTCAGGTTTTAAAAATCTATAGAAATCTACATTGAATGGCCTATTGTTAAGAACATATACAATGTGTGACCTAGTGTTGAATAAATATCCTAAAATTACAAGCTGCATAGACTAAATACTAGCACTAGGAGCTAGCGCTGAGCCAAGAACTCGTTAGCTAGCATTTCTTTTTAAAAATTTTCAAGAAATCATTTTTTCCTTTTACTTTTAAAGGAGCCAGTGGATGTGCAGTTCCGCACCTTATCAGATTTGTAGATATTGGTAGTCTTTACTTCTGTAATTTAGTTAAACGCATGACCCCACAAGCAGCAATGCTCATATTTTTATATCATGCATAAATAAGTTATTGTATAATTCAGCTGGCCGGTATTGTATTGCATTATATCATATCATGTTGTGTTACAAGTGTTGTGCCGTACTGTATCATGTCATTGTATTATGCTGAACTGTACAGTCTGTACTGTATTGTATTGCATTGTATTGCATTACATTGCATTGCATTGTTGTACTGCACTACACTGTGTTATACTGTATCATATCATAGTGTAGCATATCGAATCATAAATCATTGTCAATATTACTGCTGACATTCTGTGGTGGTTCCTCTGCAGCAAGACTGGGCTTGATGCATATTGGGGTCTTTATCTTATTACTCCTCAGTGGAGAGAGAAATTTTGGTAAGTGTACTAGGATGCAAACCTGTGGATGTTAGGTTTGTGCGATCAGTTTATGTTTGGTCTGTGTACATTAGCCAACTAATACACACTCTTCACATCATGCCTCATTGGGGAAGCCCCCAAAAATGAAATGCGAGCGAAGAGTTTGCATCACAAGCAACGGAAAGTTGCGTTTAAAATCTAATTTCTACCTTGAAGTACTTACTTGTAGAAAAACTTCATAAAACAGGTCTAGATAGAACTGTTTCATTCAGAATCACACACAAAACAAAATTAGATGTGCCGATACTCTCTAAGTGTGTTTATATACTGAACGAAAGTCTAGAAAGATACTTTTGAAGTCTAATTTTTCTTGAAAGCTATTCCAGAGTTCTAATATCTGCCCAGTTTCCTTCCTATTAATATCAAGGAGTTTACGTTCATAGGAGCAAGCAAGGATTATATTGTGGTGCATTTTATTTTGTTATTTTGTGCATTTGATTGATGAACTTCAATGAAGAACGACTGGAAAATAAGATTAAAAATAATATTGGCTTAGCCAATCAAACACAACTTCTAGCTTTCTGAAGTTATACATGTAACTGATTGGTTGAATTTTAGTGGCAATTTCAGTGCATGAAGCAGACTCTTCTCTCGGGTTTTGTTTTTAGGAGTTCGCCCGACAAGGTGCGCTGTGAAGAGTCGGTACGGATATTAGCAGGCTATACATGTGTATATGTTAGTACACTATGTTACTTGTGTGGAGTGACGTTAAAGCTACGAGACACAGATGCCCTGTAGTAAATTATGCGACGATTTATAGAACGATATAAATTGATTTTGTCGGATGAGTGTCACGAGTTCTGGCTTGAAACTTTCTGTGGGGGACTACGCTACGGTGTACTGTTCAAGGTTTCTTGCAAGCAATTATTTCAGTGTTCCTTTTAAAAATTATATTTTAGTCGTAGTGGTGAACTGTAGTCTTGTATCAAAAATTCACTATTGACGGAAAGGTCACAGCACGCGTGGCATGTTAGAATGAAAGGAAGATCAAACTAATCAAATTTGATTACAAATAACAGATCCACGCAGCTGGATGTCAGAAGAAGCTTTTGTGCGTAGCCTGCGAGCAGGCTCATTTGTGCGTTGTGCGCTGTTTCGCAGATGGTCGAAATCAGGGTTTCGTATTTCCTCGCGGCCGGCTGCACGCAGGCTAATGTCATCATACTTGCAATTACTAATTGGATATATTTTCCTTAATCGTAGTTAGTTAGGCTACCTAGTTCGGTCTCGTTACCTGTTATAATAAAAAAACAGCCCAAATAGCTCAGTCCGATGGGGTTAAACCATGTTATAACTCACAGTGCATGTTTGTGTAAAGAACCATTTGCTTACTGGTTGTTTAGGTGTTCGTCTGAACAAGCCATATTCTGTTAGGGTTAGTTCACAGTACCTATTTGTCTAAAGAACCATTTACTGACTGATTGTTTAGGTGTTCGTCTGAACAAGCCATATTCCGTCAGGGTTACTTCACAGTACCTATTTGTCTAAAGAACCATTTACTGACTGATTGTTTAGGTGTTCGTCTGAACAAGCCATATTCCGT
>JANVCK010265955.1:0-15377 GCA_026546655.1 Epizoanthus illoricatus
GGGCTTAATAAATTTTCATGTTATTTAGAAATTCATAACTATCTTTATTCATAATTTTGACAGTTGACAGTGTCTTTTAACTGCCTGCCAATAAAATATATCGACTAATGTGTATAATTTTGCAAAACTAAAACAGTTTATGGTCGTAAACGAAACATAACAGTTATGCCATCCACCGAATTGGTATATTTTAGGTGCTTTTCAGTCAGTCTGCCGAGTTACTAATTAATATTTGCAATTATGACCAAAATTATCGATTGTTCATCAGCTTCCGTATGTTTAGCTCAATTGGCAATTAAACAGGCTGACTCAGCAGACTTGACTCATTTCCGGTGCTTCTGTGTTGCTGAATCTGCTAACAAAATTACTAATCGATATCGACTAGACCAGTGTTCGGGAGTTAATCGATATTTGCAATTATAATGAAGAAATACTGATTTTCTTTAAGAACCATATGTGGATATGTCTGTTTCATATCATATGTGGTGCTTCTCGATATTCGGTTTAAACGGAATTGTGTTCGAAGGTAAATCGCCAGTTTCAATTAAACCAAGAAATGTCGATTTTTACTCAAAATTCACATACAGTTTCCTTATATTTGGCGTTTCTAATTATCTCTCACTGGGAAGGAAAATTAGCGTCCGAGGTCAGGCTACTATTGTCTTGTACCGTTTGCCATAAAATTGTACCGTTTAACTATTAAATAAAATGCAAGCAGTACAAGATTTGTTGTGGGCTGGCGGGTATTCGGTTACCATGGTTTGTGTGTAGGGTATTGTCTCTGTTATAGGGGTTTGGGGAAGGTTTTGTTGTAGTATGGTGGGGTGGTATTAAAGGGTGGGGTTTGTGCTAGAGGGCGTATAAGGGGGGTTTCTTGTAGTATCGTGGTCTCTGTTAGAGAGGGTTTCGTTGTAGTATAAAGTGGTCGGCGATAGTGAAGTCTACGTTGTATTCGTCCATTGGATTGGACAGCATAAACAATTCGTGCACAGGATTGGTGTAGTTGGAGGGCGAATAGGCCGATGTGTTACTTGGTTTTTCTCTGTTAGAGTAAGGAGAAGGAGACTTGTGGGGGGTAATGTGGGGTGTAGTGGCCTTGAACTTGCTTAGGAAAATGTGATGGGAATAAACCAATAAAATGGTCAATTAACATTCAACTGAAATTTTATCTGATAACTGATATTCGTCAAAAAATTTAACTGACAACTGATAATTGGGTACCCCATACCTGAGGGACTGGTATGCGTTGCTGTCGACTCCTCGTTAAAATACTTGGCTTACGATAAACGTTGATCCTTGTGGCTGTCCTAAAAATGTCGACAAATCAGCGAGTTGTATGGTACGTCTACGATTGGCGAGTTCGCGTGGGGTAATGAAACCTGACACTGGGACGGACGGCTATAAATTGATCTTGGCGTTCTATCGTGAACCAAGTACTTAACAGGGTTGTCGTTTTAACGGGTTATGTTCAAATTATGATCTCTCCCAATTCATCATCTGCCGCGAGTAATTGATGCTTGGAACTGACGCGGACTAAAGCGGAGAGGCGGAGGGAGAACGATCGCTCTGCTGTAACACGACAGGGTTGCACCAAGAGGATTTGGATTCTTATGATTGTGGTGCTACACAAATCAATGTGCTTAGGGACTGTTTATATGGAGGAGGGCCAGCCCCGGCTCCATATAAACAGGCCCTCAGAAAGTATATAGAATAGCGAATCGACTCAAGGCAAAAACATTTATAGATAGAAAGTGTTTATTTTTAGACTTGTGCCTAATTTCATCAATTACTTCCCGTTTCGTTCTCGTCTTCAACGTGTCTCTGTGTCTCATTTCTGCTCCTAGCATCCGCACATCCTCAGAGACCCAGGCGCAAACCGTTGTGAGGGAGTATTAACAGAGGCATCCGAGTATGCATACAAGTTGCAGCTCTTGCGCGCACAAGAAGTTGCGCAAGGAATAATGCTACCTGGGTCACCCAATATATCGTATATGTGTTGGTCATAGGGTATGTTATTCAATTCAAACATGGAATTGTAAATAAACCAGTAACAGCTCGATATTCTTGTGTGAGCCCATAGTTGTACTGTAAGTCATACAACCTCTACCTTGCGAGCAGGTCTCTGAGTTCTTCACGAAAAACGAGAAGTCATGCTCACGTGCGATCTCGAATGTTGATCGCTCAGCTGGCGCGCGCGCTTTTTAATAGAACTTCTTCTGTCGCATGGCAACTAGCATCGCAGATTCGTAGAAGGACAGCAGTTATTATAATAGCGTGGCTGCAAAGTAGTCAAACCAGTTTCAAACCTGACTGGTATGTCCAGGTTTCTGGACAGCGGCGGCTTCAAAACGTTCGAGCGGCTGTTCGCAGAGGCCTCTTTTTCTACTCGTTTTTTGTGGAGATATCAGAGAGCTCTGCACGCAAGGTATACAACCTCTAGTACTGACAGTTCTGGGGACAGAACACAAAATAAGTGAGAAAACGAGTAAACAAACTTCGGAAGCTGTGAGCTTCAGCCGCGCCGATATTCAGAAGTTCATATTGAACTTTGCAAGTTGATTGACAAGTTTGCAACATAATTGCAAAGTATTAACACACTTCGCAACCTTCTTGTGAAAAGGGGCCTGCATTTGACAGTAAATTACTGTAAACTGAGGAAAGCTAGAATTTACTGGAGGAATTATTTAGTTGCTCTACAAAGAAAATAACATCTCTTGGTTGCACCCCACGTAGAGTCTCCAAAAACAAGAAACTAAAATAAATGCTCAAGACTGCAGGAATTTGGTCTCAACTTAGAACTGTTACACTTTAACGATAAATCTGAGTCAGGCTTATGGCTAGCCAGGGGAAATAAATGAGTACGCATCAGTCTGGAAAACATGGCCAACTATATCTGATACTCTTTAGCTTACACATTTGGGTGCTTCCTCAGGTATCGGAATTCTATCGTCTTAGTTATGTTTGGGTGACTCTACATGTACATAGTTTTGAGTGTGAGGTAATCTGAGTCCTCCACCAGACTTTGCTTGTACAACAAATTAGAATCAGTTGTATAAGAGAGGCACATCTCGGGAATAACGTCTGTAACTGGATATTTAGCCTATCACAATCAAGTATATATACAATAGCATCTGTTAATTATCTTTTCAACCCCAGCCCAATCCCAACACTGAACAACTGTTGGGCGTTAAAATGTGAACATAGGATATATAAGCGCACATCAGCTGATGCATGGCATTGTATCTCTGCGTTTCACTTTGTCATTCAAAACTCCAAAAACAACTAGTAGCATGGAAGAGAAGTTTAAGAAATCAGAGTAAATTGCTCTTTTTTCCTCACATTCAGTAAGGTACCATTTAAGGGATATCTCCACTTGAAACAGTTGCAATCTTGTTATGAAATAACAGGGCAAACACTGGTCGAAGCTGCATGTTATCTCATGTATCCACGCTTCCTCTTTTCGGTGCATTGGGGGCAATACCTACAGTAATGGTTGGAAACAAAAGTGAACAAGTGTTACTGTAACAATATAACCAGAGGAATAATAACCGACAATAATTAATAAATTAATATAAGAAATCAATAAAATGTCAATTAATATCGATTTTTGTAATTAATGCGTGATTTTATGGACTACTATTGACTTTTAGAAAAGGTATAAAATTGAAGTCCACTACCAATATTAATTGACTGATTAGTTTTAATTATACAGATTAATTTTTATTATTTGATTAGTTTTGCGATGATCGATTACTTATGCCTGGAATATGCTGATACCGTTTCTGATCAAATTATTGTATAATTTGTGTTATTAAAATAAACATAGAAATATAAAGTTGCATATGCATAATATTATAATATATAATATGTCTCATATACTAGATGTACTGGCATGCAAACTTCTTACAACATTTAGTACATGCAATGTTGTTTGTTAATGTTATGTATGGTAATATTGCAAATTCCAAGAAAGCATAACAAATCTAAAATGCTGTCAAGTGAATTAATAAACTTAACTGTCAGTATTTTGTTCTGACAGTGCATCATTAACTGAAATTTGGTTCGGGGCTCAATTAACTAAATAACGTTAGTCTTACAAGTAACAAAATACAATACTTTTATCACTAAAAGAATAGATAAGAATATTAATTAATATTAAAGGCAAACAAAATGAAGTCTAACGACCAATCAATTGAAAAATTGTAGTCATTTGCACCAACCCACCATCTTGGTTTGTGACGTCACATGAGGGAAAATGCGATTTTCGTGAAGTGTTAGACGCAGCCAGTGAAACAGATGAGAAGATCAAATGTCTCCTGGGTGTAACTAAAGGTACGTTAAACCGTGTAAACTTGACAGTGTAGCACCAAGCTGTTTGTAACACATTACTTGGATCAGCATTTTCCCTCATGTGACATCACAAACCAAGATGGCAGAATGCAGAGATTTCTTGAGGTAACTTTTGCACATTTCAACGCTTTGTTCTGCAGCTACAAAATCGGGTTGGTGCAAATAACTATATTTTTTTCAATTTATTGGCCATTAGACTTTATTTTGAACGTAACTTCGTTTTGACCCTTGTTTCCCTTTAAGTAAAACTCATATTAACTTGACAGCACTGTGTAGTTAAACATGTGTTTTTATCACTAAAATGACAAACAATAATATTAAACTTACTGCCACATGATGTACAAGACAACATCCCTCCACTGAAGAAAATTACCAAACTATGCCTTACTTACCATTTGCCTTTGGGTTTGGAACACAGACCCACACATTGGAAATGAAACCATTCTATTGGACACTGCAAGATAAAACATCAGATTAAAATTAAGTTTGTCCCACTTCTACCACAAGCATTTGCTGCTGCTGCACTCAGAAGGGCAGTTCTATGACCCACATGTATATTTACATGTTTATACAGTAGAGCGGATTTCATTTGGCCATTGACTGATCAGGATGAATGAAGTGACACTGACATGCAAATGACCTTTCTACCAATCACAGAATGAAGAGATATTATTTCTACTGAATGGGTTTGCAACAGCCAATCAGTGAAGCCAGAGGTTCACACTGATGTGCCTTCCAATGCAAAGACACTGGTGATTTACTTGAAAAAAAAAACATCCACAAGGAATTACATTTACACAAGAAACATAATGTATTAGCAAGAATGCAAAAACCAAAATCAAAGTTACGTACATCATCATTGTCACAACCAATCATTTCTCCAAATGACACCTGTGCAAAAGATATACTTGTTAGGCCCAAAAATATAATCAAGCTTTCTTCCTTAATACATACAAACACTTTAATTAGTATCTAACAAGAAGATAAAGTTATTTCAGTATTTAATGCAGTTACAAGTTTTTCCTACATCCAGATTAGCTATGATCATGCAAGGCAAAGTGAACTGAACACATTGCATATTGTCAGAACCCATGTGAACGTAATGTATCCAAGTCTCCACTAAATATGAGAATGTCACAGACTGGAATATGGGCCGATGGAGGAATTCCATCTGATGTGTAGCATGGCGGTGTGCAGTTTGCTGTGAAGTGCAGTGCAGTGAAGGTGTGAGCAACATCAGTAAGGGAGCACGTCAAAACACACACCCCAGGTAAGGACCCACTTTTGCCACCTTATACAGCTGTCAGTCCCTGGCACCACCTCCCACCCAAAAAACGTGTTACGCTGTTTTTGGGGCATTACTCCATTTTTGGAGTAGACCAAAAACATGCCCTTGGTTAAAGAAATATCTAAATGGAAAGAGAAGAAAATAATAATAGGGATAAAGAAAAGGTAACACAATTAACAGTGATACAGGAAATCATGTTCAGAATTTGCAGGATATACAATTAACCTAGATTAATAGATGAGAGGAAGTCCAGTAGGGTTTTAGTATGTCCCATTTGGTTTTAAAGCAGTAATTTTATTTGATTAAAGGGCTGCATGGTGCTCAATCTGGAACTGATGGTTGAGGTAAAGCACAAAACCAGGGAAAGTCGGGTTGTTGTTTAAAACCTACAATAAAAAATGAAAAATTTGGCATAAAGATAATTTATGTGCTGGGATGCTTTGGGGAGAACCCTATGCTAGATCTGGGTAACACTAGTACTGTGAAGAGATCAGCTTCTCATGCCCTACCTGATTGCATAAACAATATGTGGGCTCATTAGGATCAATTGGAATGTCTTGTGTTGGTGAGTTTTGAGCCTTTGTTTTTCTGCAATTTAAGAATAAAGAAAGCATTAATTCAGTCTACTTGTTGAAAATGTACATCAAGAATATTACATTGTATATTATAAAATAAACTAGATATAATGCATGCTCTGATTGGTTGAAAGCCATTTACCATAACTCAATGGAAAACATTGAAATTTGTTGTCCGTGTAATGGTTGTGTTATTTAATAAAGGAAATACAAAACAATTCTGTGTTTTCCATTGATTTATCACCTTCAGCTCATGCTTTCTCCTTAACTTGCAATCATGTTACCATAACTTAATAGAAAACATGGAAAGGTTTTTTATTTCTTAACAAGTACATTTAAGTAAATATTAAATGTTTACTGCAAATTTGACAGAATTTGTGCCTTTAACCAAGCAATAAATTACTAATCAAAAGACTGTACATGTATGGTTATACAGCTCCTTCACTCTTGGACTCACTCTCTGACATAAAATAATATCAATACCCAAGGGGGGGGGGGCAGAGCCATATGACCCCCCCCAAAAAAATCAATATGGTTACAGATAGCCTATTATTTTGGCATGCAAATTATAACTTAAATATAGCTAATTAGTTTCCATGATAACTATCATGTGTTGACTAATTATTGTTGGATTTTTTCAGATGTTTGATTTCACTAACACTTTGCAATTTTTTTGAAGGGTAGGGGGAGGGGGACTTATAAGCAAGACTGTACAGTACTTGATCTTAACTTGTACTGAGATAAGGTGAAGAGGGACATGTCAGTGGAACTTTCTTTCTTGAAAGTTTTGGAATCAATCAACAGAGACCTTATGAACAGAAATAATTATAGAGAAAGTTAGTTCCATACAGTCATGTAACTTCATGTCAAATCTTCATCCTTACTCTGACAGTTAGTAATCATAAGAGCCATTAATTTTTATTGAGCTTTCTTGAAACCCTTCCCCATTTAAAGATACTTTTTATGTAACTGTTGAACCATGTGGCAAAAACGGCAGAAGAATGGAAAGTTCTGCATGTAATTTAATTCCTGCATTTGAAAATGATTGCAATTCAGCAGAGAAAAGGGGAATCATAAACTCACTTTCGATTTGTTTTTGCCTTCTTCTTCACGGGCTTATTAGATTCATTTGTATTGGTTGTAGCACTGCTAGTTCCTCCCCCTGCCTCGCTACCTGCATCACGCTCAGCTTTATCATGATTACGCTGCCGCCGATTTCCTGCAGAAAAAATTGGTATAGATAAAGTTAACCAGCTGTGTTGTAACAGAAAAATCAAGAAAAACAAGTGCTGTGAATTCACAATAGATAAGGACTGTTAAAGGTGCTGGGAAGAAAGATTTCCAAACTCACTTATCTCCAAGGTAAGTGACTCAAACCGTTCAGTTGTCCTGATTCTTTCTGCAGAAAATTGTAATGAAAACCATTTACCAAACGAAATGTTTATGAAAGAACTAAATTTTATAGTGTATATTTCCAAACAAGAGCAATTTTACAAAAGAAGACAAAATTGTAAGTTACTGTATGATTTTTGGAGTCACATGTTTGTCTTACTAGAAATGTTTCATAATTTATGTAATCATTATTAATAATAATATCAAATAATATTAATTTAATAATAATAACTACAATTATAACACTTGTTATCAATGACAGCCTAGTCACTTTTCATGTTGGCAAAAATCTAATACTTATTTGAATGTTTTGAGTCCTTTACAGTGATTTTCAAAACTATTGTGAGATACCATAATTTTGCAACCATGACAAAGTGTGACACTCAAATCAAACCTGTTGATAAGTACATTCTTGTGATGTCCACTACTTGTTTTGTAAGTCCTCTAATTTTGTAACTTTAACAAAAAATTGAAAAGCAGGGCAAGCCAAATGTCTTCACTCAACATTGAACTTGTTCTCAACAATATTTTTTTAAATTTGTACCCGGTCCTTGCAATGTTTTACAGATTTTACAGACTGATATATTCATATATGGTCATTAAAGTTCAGGTACCAGTTACCTGAAGTAATCATAAGGACAAGGGAACCAGATTATACAGTGATTGAGACTAATTGAACTGTACGCGAGTCTAAGATTTCTCAAGACAACCATTAGAAATGTTTGTCCAAATAGAGAATGTCCTAAGATATTCACTTGTCTGAATCAGCACTTCAAATATTGACCTGTACAAAAATTTTATGCACCCTGAAAAATATTACAGCTGAGCCCTCAAGACTTATTGGGTTAAACAATAAAATAATTATTATTAGTAGTTAAAATAAAGATGTATTTATTATTAAACAACAACAACAACAACAACAACAATATTTATTCAGTACCACTATACAAATTATATATACTTAATTACAAGATGAAAACAATCAGAAATGTTGGTACTTAGCTAACTGTAATAGCCAGAGGCTAGACTAGACAGTTAGCTAAATATTTTCATTTTGGTTTTTGTAATGTTAGAAAAGAGAAGACAAAAAAAATAGAACAAGGTAGGGAAAATATCTGTCAAAATTTACAGACTGTACTCACTCTTCTTTGGTTCTTGGGGTTTACTTTGTTCCTCTAGCATAACTGTTGAGACATGAACATTTGAATGATTAAGTAACTTAAGCTCCTTCATGATATTTACAATGTTCTTCCCAGACTGGTACCCCAGGCTAGAGGCTCATTAATATTCATAATTTTATAAATGTCTATGATATGAGATTGCCAAACTTTTTGTTTACAACAATAAAAGGGATAAGTCCAGAAAAATTTAATCTTTTGCAGCACTGACCCAGGGAACTGACCAAAGACTGTTCGGCTTTGTAATTATAAACTATAATTAAGTAGAGCTGTTTGCTTGCATGACTAAAATTCAAGGCAAGTTCATCGAGTCTTTCAACGTTTTTAATTCAATACGTCCAACAAGCAATAGGTATTGCGAGAATCAAACATTTTGCCATGCTTAGTCTAGTTCAGGGATGTTGAATTTCTCGAGCGAATGACAATAACAAATTGCCGGGTTCAACTTTTATCAAAACACTGTAAGTTCCGTACGTCAGTAAAGTTTTATAAACACTTATTTTAATTTGTATCTAAACTTACCTGAGTTACTGAGTATGAAGTGCTGACTGCTATCTGTCAAATTATGTTGGGGACTCATGACCAAATTGTAGAACACACATTGATAGAACAAAGTTCACTAAACATGACTATCTGCGTTAATTTCACAGAAAATTTGAACCCGGGCAAGTTGGCAAAAAATTGTCAGTGTTTGTTTTGAATCAGTGCCTTTACTCCAACTTTCCGGTTTAGAACATGAACTCGATCTTTCATTTGAGTAACAAGTAGGCATATGACCAGAAGAATTCTAGAGTGCCCTAAATCCCCTCACTAGGATGACAATTCGTTCACAACTGTCAGTTGGCATCATTTGAAATATTACTGACATCCCAAATCCGTAAGAAGATTACAAACACATCTTCACCACTTCAAGCTCAAGTTGTTTCTTCCAATAGATCGAATTATAACCATGTCTGCATTATTAAACATCTCAACCAATCATACGTGACTATTTTAGCACTGGAATCTTTGGTGCTGCATAAATCCCTTGGATAGTTCTTTTTGGTTCAAATTGCAGACCCTTGTTTCTCTCATGCCAGACCCGATCTGAGTGAGAGAAAAGGGTCTGTTCACACAGGCTATTATTTGGGTGGTCATGACATTCACTTGATCCCAAGGTTCCCCTTCCCCAAAATATTATCAGGGTTTTAAATATGCTTTTCCAAAGCTGGCACACTCTGCAAAGTAGCAACAGAAACAACCTCAAAACCACTCTATTTCATATCACCAGCACTTTTAGAGACTCTAAATTTATCTAGGTAAAGAACCTTGTACAAATAACCACAGTTGATGGTGAACTTTGTCAGTTGCTGGCTTTTTTTTGAAAACCTTGCATACTAAATGCCAAAGGCATAATTTATCAACAAACCTTTCTCCATACGTGGGCGTGGCATCTCCTGTTTAATCACTTGCAGTGGTGTGTCATCACTCCTAAATGTATCAAGGTTTTCAATGTCAACTTCTATCTGCCGACTTCTGTTATCAACCTGCAGAGAAAAAGGACATTAAAAATATCAAAGTATTTTGAATGAGTAAATCAGCCCACATATATGTATCACTACAAATACATCTACCACTTGTCCCACTAGCCCTATGTGTGTTCAGTACACATACCAATAACCATGTCCACCATCTGTCCCACCAGCACTGTATATGAATCAGAATACATATTGTATGTGATATCCACCAGGCCTACATATGTACAGTACACCTACCATGTCCACTATCTGTCCCACCAGCACCATGTACGAATCAGAATACATATTGTATGTGATATCCACCAGGCCTACATATGTACAGTACACATACCATGTCCACCATTTGTCCCACAAGCTGCAGCTTCTCATCTCCATACTCCTGGCTCTTAACCAGTTGTCTCTGGATCTTAATTAAGCACTTCCTTCTTGACGATGCATCCTTCTCATGATGATACATACTAATGAGCTTTTCAATTTCCTTCAGTCGATCTAAATTTAAAGTGAAAATGCATTGTAGCACTAAGAATTAAAACAAAGCCTGCATGTATCAGGCTGAATTTATATCAATGATGGTCGGACAACATTGGCTTCAGTTCCGGTACAACCTCTAATGACTAGAAAATCAAAGTTACACGTACTGCAGTACAATAGAAATTTAACCAGTGTAAACCTCAAGAAAAGTTATCAACATATAATTAAAACACAGTTCCTCTTAAATCCTCAAGTTGGAAACAGCACAAATATATCATGCTTGATTTTTTACAATGTTAAATCACTTTTCACTGTGAAATGTGTAGGGCTGGGACAAAGGTCAAAAAATCCTTCGAAGGTTCGTTTAGTTTTTTCAAACAAACCTTCAAACCTTCATTTCTATATATGGTAATCAATGAAAGCTTCAGTCAAAAATGTATTTTCATGTGATCACAGACACAATGGAGCAGAAAGTGATGTCAGAAGACCAAATAACCAATGAAAAATCACAAATATTTCAGGCCAGTTGCAAGCACGTTTCTAACGTAAACTTCTCTGCGTAAACTCCAATGTTAGAGGATTTCTTAATTTTTTGCATAAAACTGCTAGTTCAGGGCAGCTTGCCCAGATATCAAATATTTATTTGAAAAGAATGTGTTTTCTTATTAAATACAATAATTTCATGATGAAAACAAAGCTTTGAAGGTCAAGAAAAACCTTTGAAGTTAAGGTGAACAAACAAAGATTCGAAGGTTCATCTCAGCAATACAACTAACCAAGGTTAAAAAACATTTGAATTTTTGGTAGTGAAAATTAAAGGACTTTCAAGGACCTAAAATTTAAATTCAATTATTTTCAAGGTCTTGAAATGTGGTTCCTGAAAATTAAGGGTTTTCAGGAAGACTATGAATCCTGTTTATTGCATTCTTCAATCTTACCTTGATACAAAAGATCTAGTTCTCGTAGTTGTGATGCATTTCGTTGCATGTCATCAGGAAGGGTTTCAACACCTACAGAAGTTCGATAATATTACAAACAGGACATTTTAAATTTATTACGTCAGTCTACGGATGTTAATATTAACAGGGTATGTTCAAAATTATATGTTCCCCATTAGTGACATAGCTGCAATTATTGCTGGCTTGGAAATGAAGGGAAACATTGCAAATTGATGTGATCCAAAACAGAGGTAAAGAAAGCAAGTAAGGATGTGCAACTCCCACTTGGCTCTTGTCCAATCCCAATTCATGCTCCTGCTTAGACTTGGCAATAATAATTAACAATCCTGTTACTATTTTTAGAACAGAAACATCTTTCCAGTTTAGAAATAATGCACAACAATTACCATGTTGGAGGTAGGTTTGGCAATTAATAATCACATGCAGATCAACTTTGCATAATATTCTTTTAAATAATTAATTTTATGACAAAAAAGCATAGGGTTTTTGTGTTTTGAACGCAAGCTCTTGACACCATGAATGTAAAAGAACCGGCAAAACAAATTGTTTTTAGAAAAGTTGATGATTTAAAAGTGCTAGCATTGTTTACTTAGTATTTCGAAAGTACGAGTCAGTTCTTGTCTGCAATTTGACATGTTCTTGCTGTTTTACAAGCAGTCTAGCATTCTTTCCAGCAAAGTATGCACTTACTAGTTATAAGATACACACACTTCTGAAGCAACACTTTACAAGGAAATCTTTAATTTGGTACAAAAATAACTACTGTATGTACATGTATGTTTCAAAACTTAATGACCATACCCTTACCGTAAGATTCTGAATATAAGCCCATGTGCTTATAGCTTTCACAGCACTTTTTCATAGGTTTATATTCGGAGTGGGCTTATATTCGGGGGGAGGCCAATATTCAGAGGGAAATTTGCATTACGAAATCAGCTGTACATATAATCAGATGGCATTTTGCATCTCAAATTGTTTATACAAGACAGACAAGGGTTACCATGTTAGATAACAAAACATTAACATTTTTTTCAAAAAAGACTCTCAAATAACAAAAAACTTTATCATTGTACTTGAATGTAAATGCAAGTTTGAACATTTATAACAGAACTGTATATGTATCTATAACTGATTAAATGTATCTATAAAACAACTGCAAAGTGTTAATACCTGGTTTACTTGCTTTTTTAGGTTTATTCTGATCCCCATCCCGATATAAGCCCATGGGCTTATATTTGGGGCGGGGGGGGGGCTTATAATCGGGATTTGAGGGGCTGACATTCAGAATTTGTAAATGCTAAGGATTCCTTTTTCATATTTTGTACATTTGATACTGACAGTAATTAGCATCTCTAATGCTAGGGTTTTAAACTTGGGGTTAAGTTTAGGGTTTACGGTTGGTTTAGGGTTAGACGAATTAACCCAGAGTTAACAACTAACCCAGAGTTACAAATATTAACCCACTTTCAAGCAACTGGACACTGATCTACTCATCTAGCTCCAGCCAGTTACTTAAATACTTAAAGTTCCCCTAATTTAGCGAAGCTAATGTCTAGGGTGGGGTCAGAGGTTACAGTACTCCACATAGGACAAATCACTGAAACGTTTAAAGGCAGTTCTTTCCCAAGCTTGAAAACAACTTTTACAGCACTGTTTGCATGTACTGAGTAAATCTGAAAAGTCGCGTTTGGACGATTTTTGACGTCACGCTCCACGATCATACGCCATTTGTCAACATGTTTGTCGCGCCTGATCAACGGAAGGTCCAATTTACCACGTTCAGTTTGTAACTATAGTCATCGCACATGTACACAATACAGACTAGATTCCGAACTGGAAAATTATTGGCATTCTCTGCTTGTAGTAAATAAGAGTAACAAGAACGTTAGTAGCTGCAAAGTCGGCCGTTATATAATATTTTCACGTTTTACATCTTGACTTTAGTACTTTGAAGTAAAATGCGTGTCTGCCATACGAATTATCCCACCTAAACATTGGCAAATGGCTGTACTGCAGAAATAGGATCTACAAACCTTGGATGTTTGAATAACATTCAAAATGCAATCACTAGGAGTCATTACGGTATATACTTACAATCGAGGTAGTTTTCCACAAACGTCGTAGAAGAACAAATGGCGGATTCTGTGGTCTACAAACATGTCGAAACACATCGTTATAAACAATCCCTGCTGGCTAAACTCATCATGGAGGTAAAATTAAGTATTAGTAACTATCTGAAAAGTTAACTTACCGCTATCATGCCGATTTATGGATAAAAATGGAACAAATCTATTAAATGTGATACTCAACCTCCATGCATTATATTCGAAACTCAAGGCTAGGCGCTTAGTGGCCGAGCTACTATTGGAAATTTTACTTCCGGTAGCCTAATTTGTATAAAATCTCACCTTTGATTGGCTATTTCTTGGAAACGGAAGTGTATATAGGCGGTAAGCCAATCACATTGTTGGTAGTAACGTGGGAATGGCGGGAATGTGGAGGGAAAGTTATTTTAAAATTTCAGTCACGCTTTACTTGTTAATATTTGTCGTTTTCTTTAATGGTGCGTTAATTGATATTTTTAGATTTTAAGGGGACGTTTTACCGGGCGATATTAAACTATAGAGATGTTTATTTAACAGAACGATATGTTAAACCGTTCTACAATTTTAATTTCGTCCCTTGAACATGGTTGAATTTGACATAAGGTACATTTTAAAATCGATTATTCGCAATATCAGTGTATCACTACAATTAGTTTGTCGCGATATCAATCATTCAATGCATCATTGACCCTGTCATCATCTACTGACGTCCATTTCGTTTGTTCATATTTAGTATATTTGTGATATCCAAAAACGGGTCGGGGCCCAATCCCGTCTTGAAGAAAATTATGGAGTAAAAGCAAGTAACCTATACTTTTCATTTCATTGTTCCTGTGCGATCGACACGGGACGTTTATGACATGGCGGAAAACTCATTTTTACATTATTTTTACATTAACTGGCGATGATACGCTAAAAGTAAAACTGACAAGCGATATCCTCCGTTACCGTTGTACAAAACTTGTGTTGTGACAAAACCATGCCGAATTATTGGATGAATTTTAAATTCATCCAAACCTCTCCACAATGGTACAAAATTTTACAACCGCCTATATTGCAGCATCCTATTAAGGTCATTCCTCCGAAATAGAAGCCAACATAGATTTTTGTTTTAACTTTGCCCATTTGTTGACCATGATAAGGGTACTGGAAAAATGCATAAAAAGAGGGGGTCCCCATGCTCGTTTTTGAGTAATGCAGTCGTAAATCACGTAATTTATGTAGTTTTTGCCGAAAATTAAATGCAGCTGAGCGTTCTGAAACAACGACTATTAACTGCTAAATGTCAGTGTTTGTAACTAAGTAATCACAATTTTTCGCTCCAATTAAATAAAAAATAACAAAAAGGCCGTTTTAAAACTATAGTTATTCGGTATTTGTGAACAATATCACAGAATCAGCACAAAATCACATTGCCCATCACTGCCGATCATTGCCAATCACTGCCGATCATTGTCCATCATTACCTTGCCTAGTTACTAGGCCTCTTTTCTTTGCGCTCGGTATTCGTCTCGGTGACGTCACAGAGCGAGTTTCTGTAAG
>JANVCK010266066.1:0-15368 GCA_026546655.1 Epizoanthus illoricatus
GATATGATATGATATGATGTGATATTTTATGATATTGTGTAGTATAATACTTATACTTTTAAGCTCCCTGCAAACCCCCCCCCCCCCCTCCCCCAACTTCCTCATCCGACTCTTAATTTATACAATTACAAATTTACATTTCAGGACTTTGAGGAAATATCAAGAAATAGTGTCTGTCAACCATTACTCTATCTAAAGTTCGACAAATAGTTACGCATTCAGAGCATTTTTCCTTCCGGCCATACTTCCTAACTATACCCTAATTATACCCCCTTCCACTTCAAAAGCCTGAACCAATTTGTGCATGTCAAGATTTTATGATATTCATCTTTCGACCCCATACTCTAATATAAATTTCAAATTTTAATAACAATTTTTCATAGCAGTAACGCTTAATTGCGAAGTGTTAAGAAAACTAAGAGGGTGGTAAAAGTACAGTTATTCACATTTTCCTAAAATATATTTTGAAAAATTTAAATAGCAAATTGTTTTGGTAAAAGACAGATGGAAAAAATATTTTACCATTTTGAAGAACAGACTCATCAGTGTCGTAAAGTATTGCTATAATTGAAATATCCAGGGATAATTAAATCTGTATGGTACATACGAAATCATTAGGCTTTAGAAATGGAACTGAATTCATAACCAGATGTGTTTCTCTTGAACTAACTTGGACTAATGTTCGTATAACATTGCCTGTTGGCTGCTCCAAATGTTCATATACATGTACAATGGAAACTTGTACATCTTATTGGAAAAACACTCAATTACTTTGACTGCAGAGCTGACTCAGCTTCTGATCACAGTACGGGCACTGTTCCGTACACGGTACGCATAGATATATACAAAAATCATGTACTAAAAAATAAGAACATTTTAAGAAAACTTGAGGCTGAAATCCTCAAAATAATTAAGAACATTCAGTCTCAGTCCAAAAATTAGACGTTCTTATAAAAAAAAACCAGAATGTACGAGATGCGTATATACTATATATCAAAAAATTAAATGTTGATGATCTTCATGGATAATCAATAACACTTTCGCATTGCAACATTCTTTGGTATACATTTTCCACAAAACATCCGTTGTTAATTATATTTTCCAAAGTAGATCTATTTTGTTTTTAGATCAAATATTTGTTGGCGAGCCACTTTCGCTAGTCTGACGACTAACTGTCACAGTAAATAACTATATACATACTGGATGAAACTTTTAAAATGCTCCCTTGAAGCGAAAAAAATCACCCGCCAAATGAGATTGATGTCATAGATACGATCACATTAATAGTTATTATATGAATGTATCTTGTTTCTCTGAGTTATTTTTCAGTGAGCCAAGGCCAAGTGCAGATACGTATCTAAATTCTAATCACTGCGAGAGAAGCAGCAGTAGAAAAACCAAGCATGTTTAGGAAGATATCTAACTATATTCTGTCAATTATGTTCCTGAAATTAGATATATAGTTTAGTTATCGTTCACCCCTCTCAACCTTTCCACTGTTTTCACTGTCAACACAAACGTACATAACTAAAACCCTAGACAGATACCTGAAAATCAGACGTTCTTCTCGAGATCTGTCAATGTCTCGTTGGAAAAGAAGAAGGTAGTAAAGGGGGGTGGGGGGTTCCGATCACATTTCAGGTAAAATAAAATGGTCATTTCAAGATTCACGGATAAAACTCATAAATCACGGATAAAAGCAAGTGACTGTCATGTGAAATAATGGTAAAATCACATAAAACACGTTTCACACAAAATAAAAAAGGGAAATCATCCTTCATGAGAATAACCCAAATCACGATTCACGGGGGAAAAATTGACCTTTTCATGTTTCACGGAAAATAAAAAAGACAAATCACGCTTCACAAAAAAGCCTTTACCATGCATCCTCCTAGAAGATCGATCATCAGGCGATGTATTTAAATATGACTGAGACATTAAAAATAAACAAAACATGTCCTTACACTGCACATCCAGCCGAATCACACTAGGGCTTGTGTAAAAACTGCTTCGAAACTCACACTGGTACTTCCTGCCATCAGTTCTGGAAACGTTTGAGATATACAAACTGGAGCTGCTATCAGACAGAATTATATTGTCCTCATATATCAAGTCTCGGGACGCCGCAAATGAGTCAACAGAGCGAACAGCAAGTCCAGTCCATCTGTTGCTACCAAGAGATTCTTCGCGTGTCCAAGTGACAACGTGAAAGTCAGTTGCTTGTTTTGCTTCTTCCGATGTCAAGATATAATCACACGGTAACTCATGTCTTGATCCAACTCGAGCACTTATAACGTGACTCGATTCCTGAAGTCTTGACCAGCGGAAGGCATTTGCTGCTGAGACGAAATACTGTTGTTTAGCGGCAGTGGATGATTACATCAAATGGAAGTTAAGATATAATTTGCAGCTGAAGTATAAACGGCAAATACGTGTGAATTGTATAGAACTATTTAAATTAGTAAACACCCCAACTGGTTGAACCATTTGATCTCGATCTCAGCCATGAGATATTCGTTTTGATATTCATATTTTGAGCAATTACAAGGCGATCAGCGTTGACTTCATTACCTTACCTCGATAATTACTTGCGAGCAGTAAAAATGCTATAAGGACGCATTTAGCTAACATTTTCGGCTCTCTAGTCTCTTGGCCGAACGTCGATTTCCTTTAGCTGACATCGATTATAAACTACATAAAAACATCACAAAGCACCAGCATACAATACCGAAGGCTCAAAGTTATACCCCACTGAGTTCTGTAGAACAATTATTTCGGTTTCCACCAACCATCAAACAGAAAGAAGATGTTATTTTAAATATGCAAATTCCAGTTACGCAAGAAAACGTATAAAGTTGAGTGCTTAATATCGTGAAAATTTTGAAAACAGTCCAGACCGTCACACAAACCATATTAAGTTTTTCATGTCCGCAGGCGATGTTGACAACTTGTCAAATCACTATTGTTGGAGGTAAGTTGACCAATAAATGAACGACAGCCGAGTTTGACTGGCCTTTGTTGATCGTTTCCTTCGCAGTAAGTCAAGCATCACTACATCACCTCGTTTAGTATGCAATCCACAATGTATACAATGGTCTTGTTATGTGTGCGAGGTCATTAAGGAATTTCGCATTGTTTCATGAAACCTTTGATGAAATGACAAACGGTTTCCCACGGTAGCAAATATCAGAGCAAAATACCAATCACCGTATTCAGTGGAGACTGGAGACCGGTTTTCTTGTGGAAGATCTATCTGAATATTCCAACTCTCACCACGAGCCACAAAAGCAAGCTGGCTAGCTGTGTTTCTTTCAAATTCTACAAACTCCTGGGGCTCAGACACAGTTGGATATAGAATATATTTACAAGATCGCCTTGAGAACAAAAACGAGAAGAAGACATTTATTTTATTTCGCTGAATAATCAATGTCATCTACTTTTTTGATGATTCCGTCCGCGATTCAAGAGTTTGTAAAGCAAACAGGACAGATGAGGGTATAACTATGAAATCTGGACTTCTTCGTCATGGGTTTTTGGGTAATAGTTATTCTTCACATTTTCTGCGTTTGGAGAGCAGGTAAGTTCATCTCACTTGTTTCGTATAATTGCCGTGTTGGTTGTTTGCATTAGAATGACTATAGCTAAATATTGCACTACAAAGAACTGAGAGATCTAGCTTTCGGAAAACTCTTAAATACAAACTCAAAGCACTGGAAATGTTTCTAAGCTAATTCACTATAAACTACCGTTTTCTTTAACGTCAGTGATTTAGAAATATCTTTATTGTTTGAGTGTGAATAAAAAGCGGGGGAGCTTTTAGCTCAGTTTCATAAAATGTGTTATAAAATCTACAAGTGTACTTGTACTATTGTTCGATAGTGAAAGCAACAGTTTTCGCTAGGGACGTTTAGTATTTTGACAAAACTCGTATTTGACATCAAGGAAGAGTCTTCTTAACTTATAACGAGTAATTCACATTAATTACCCGACTCATATTCCATAAACGAAGCACAAATTTAACACTGGTTGACATAAACTCACACAGTCACATACATGTATACTGCCAGTTCTACTCTACGCAAACGGAGACATTTGTATATAATCAATAATATTTCTTAGGTTAAATTCGTTTATCAAATAAGTAAAAGTTTAGTAACATCGAAATCGAAATGCCGAGTTCTGGTAGCGAATAATTAGAAAATATTTAGAATTCGGAAAACTGAAAGATATTCAATTCAGTGACAGCTAATACGCAATGATCCGAAAACCTGACCTCCAGTGTGAGGAGACGGCGTTATAGAAATAAATACTGATGGTACTAAATGCCGGTCCTAAGGCTAGAGTAATCCGGCTGTACGAAAGATTCCTAAATCAAAATTAAGATAACATCTAATTTGTGTACAATTTGAATATTTATCTTTTTTGGTTTTACAGTACGCATTTGTAAACAAGGATCATAGTCTGCGTGTACTTGACGGTCAATATTTAATACCATTCTCACAAGAAAGACTTTATTTAATGTGCGAGAATCTTGATAAATGACCGATGTCGACTGATTGGTCCCAAGCGTGCCTGCACGCTAGCAAGAGAGAAAGTAGATAAACGCGTTATTATTAGAAAAGATTAACATATCGAAGACAGAATTAATGTATGCACGCTTTCGATATGTTGTATTCACAGTGTAAAATACAGTAACTGCAGACGAGAACCACAACATTCTGTTGATAGTTAAATATTAAATTTGATTAAAGCACGAACGCCTGACATTTAACCGCCTTCTTCAAGCTTGTACTCCCAGATTTTAGGTATTAAAATAACTGGAACGCGAATAAACTCCCCCTTTAGCCTGTGTCAAGTTCAATAGTCTCACTATTATTTACTCTATATTACCATAAACTTCACCGCATTACTAAGATCATAGGATATAAATATTTTCGATAGGAATTCCAAGAACGAATTTCAGCTACACTTTGGAAATTACGAATGCAATCCGGTTCATTCTGCGCTGATTATTTAATATTAGCAGAACCGGTGTTCGGCGTGACAGATGAAGGAAGAAAACACGCATAACAATACAAAGAATCTTGTTCTCTCGTTTCATATGCAAAATTAAATCTATTAACGTGGAACAGGAAGTTCTTCAGAGTTCAGCGCCCCTGTTCAGCGCCTTTATTATCTTGTCACTTGCGTCTAATTCGTACAGAGCAGATGGACTCGCACGGTTGGTCGAAATTATCATCTCTCGAGAACTTCATATTGCAAATAAATCTAAATTTTCAAACCTAGTTCTACTAATTATTTTTTCAAAACTTTTTAAAGAAAGTGTTGGAGTATTCAATGGTTTGGGTCAGTGCACGGTTCGGCCAAACGTTGTTTCCATTTCCTTTTTCTAGTACACAATAAAGATTTCATTAATTTTATACCATTTAGTTTAATTTTTGAGTTAGAATTCCCATCATCAAAAATAAATCTGACTTTCTGTAAAGCTTTTTTCAAATTTTTTTACTATTACATAAAGTTCACTTGAAAGAAAGCAACAAAAACCTTAAACTCCGCTTTAATTAAATTAAAACATGTACTTTTTAACTCATCTATCCAGAATAATTACGCACTGAGAAAAGCAATTTCACTTTCCTTTTATACGTTTTTACGTTCTTATGGTTTATGTGTCCAAAACGCAAAAAGCAATTTCACTTCCGTTTTTTCGTTTTTTGTACACAAAACGAAAAAACGAAAAAACGGAAGTGAAATTGCTTTTTTCTTTTTTTGTACACAAAGCGAAAAAAAAAGAAAAAACGAAAAAACTGAAGTGAAGTTGCTTTTTCGTTTTGGACACATAAACCATAAGAACATAAAAGCTTTTAAAAGGAAAGTGAAATTGCTTTTCTCACTGCTTAATTATGTTGGATACATGAGTTAGAGCTTGCACGTGCTTTAATTTAACTAAAACGGAATTTTAAGGTTTTTGTTGCTTTCTATCACTGAAATGAATCTTATGTAATGGTAAAGCAATTTGAAAAAGCTTGACAAAAAGTATGACTTGTTTTTTGATGATGGGAACTCTAACTCAAAAATTCAATTAAATGGTATAAAATTAATGAAATCTTTGTTGTGTACTAGAATAAGGAAATGGAAATAACGTTTGGCCGAACCATGCACGGACCGGTTTGCCTTGAAAACTCAAACTGCTCGCAAATGCTTAGGTTGTGTTCACACTTGGTGCCCTAGCTGGCAGGATGCCTTTTCTAAATTAATGTCCCTAGCGAATATTTGAGCACGGTTCTCGGGCACGGGTACTCAGGCATCGGATTTTACACGGACACCAGTCTGCACACAATTTTCTCAATTGCTTAGTCTGTTTCTCCCCACAAATCCCTGCTTTGACTTTCATATTACATTTTGTACATCTTCATTTGCTTTTTATTTTGTAGTTCAGTATGTTTTCATTAGTCTCAACGGTCCACAGTTCCGTGCCGGTGCGGAGGTACTGTGCTTGGGCACCAACTGTGAACGCAGCCTTAGTTTTATATTATATTTATGTTTTAGTTGGAATTGAACTCGCACAACTTCATTTTGCAAAATAATCGAATAAGTAAAAATATACGTGAAAATATTTAAAAAACCTATAAATTATTTGAATCTATGGTAAGATCAAATCATCTAACCTATTTGAACAATATTGGACACATATTTTGAGAAATGAATCATCACAACTTCTCTCAAAATTTAGCTATGTATTTATATTTTCTTTGGAAACTGAAATAAAAAGAGTATAAAAGCTAGTGAACATATACTAAAATGAAAGCTATAAATTATTTGAGTCAATAGTACGATCAAATATTATGTGTCGTTTAATACTCAAGAGATGTGTCGAATATTGTTCAATTTTCTTCGATTTATTTTGATGTTGCCATAGATTCAAATAATGTATTGCTGTCAACGCTCGCACTTTTTAAGGGCTCTCGAATAAATTATTTCGCGCCGACTAAGCGAGAAGATTATTTTCGGTTTCTGTCAGTCACACACAGATTAAAGGCCTAAATTATTTAAACTAAATGATGTCGAAGAATAGAAGTTTCAAAGAGCAGTGCTATACTGCATGCCCTTTGAATAAAAATAGGCTTTCTTTGTGCCAATCAGTTAGGTTTCAGTTAGATTAATAAAAGGAATAAACTAAGAAACGAGCATCTAATACCTATTGAGCCAGAATATCAGCAGTTCGTGAGAAATGCTCAAGATTGCGTTTTATGAACTTTTGTCACAGTGGCTTTGTGGTTTGCATACTTATTTAACCCCCAAAGTAGAATATAATAGCATTTGTTGCAGGTAACACTTTTGCAGCCAAGGGTGTTTTATCATATTCAGTCATAAATATGTCCAAATATTATTTGAATTGTGATTTATTAATTTTAAATAACAGAGCCGGAAAACATCACCACAAGAGTTATGAAAGGAAAGAAATATGGAATAATTGTGGCAATCTTGGTTACGAAATCAAGTTTAACGATAATTTGTAATCCATTTCCATCTGTGCCATCCTGTACTTTGACTCATGATCACTTTTTTGTTTTGTTTTTTTGTAATATATTCATTGAACTGAGTTGTCTATTGATGCTATTTGGTCATATTTCACCATAAAAGTTGATGCAAAATTTCTAGTATTTTGACCTTCAGTGCTCCTTTAAGTTCAAGTTTCTGTATTCTGTGTATTCGACAAAGGAACGCATTGATCATTATGTTTCTAGTAGAAATGATAATATTTAATGCATTTTCGGATTTTACAAGTTATCATAATTTCATTCGAAACTTTGTTTTCGTGTACTTATCACTTTTACTTATCATGGTTTGTGATCCTCTTATTGCCTTATTACATTCTGCTGTAAACTAATAAAGACAAACTGCCACGGTGCTGAAACGTCCCTAGGGGAGTCACCATTAGATAAGTAAATTTTAAAAAATTACAAATTGCATTTCATATACGTAATTTTGGAACTATATGAATAATATCCAAAAAATTGGGCATTTTGCACTTAACTAAAATTTGGGAACCAGATCAGTTGAGACCATATCGCTAACCTTGTTCCATTGTTCATAAGATAAGGGTTGTGCGAGGAGAGGGAGTGTATTTCGTTTAGAACGTATATTGGGAAGGGTGGCAAATTTGTTGATAAGCTTGTTATAAGAATGAATGTTTTAGGACATTGTCATGACGTTGCCAGCTCTTCGGGCATTCCGTAGTAATTAATATAATAATAATAATAATAATAATAATAATAATAATAATAATAATATCGTTTATTAATCTCAATTGCAGTAGGCTGAATTACAGAGATTTTACAAGTATTGAAAGAATTAAACTACAATTAAATTACAATGTAATTCTATATAGCAAAAATTTTAAAAAATCTAATTAAAATTTAAAAGTTAAAAATTTGTTGGAGCATTCTGTTCTGCAAACTAGGCGATCTTCGTACAGTACCCTTAGCTAGTAATCCCACCTTCAAAATTCGTTTTATGATAAGCAGTATTTTGTATTATCTCATCATCCAGAGACCTTGCTGTGGAATGACGTTCCGTCCATAACGAAGGCCTACACGGGGTCTAGTGTAACTCTGCATTGGCAATACGAGCTGTCTGAAGCCGAGGCAAAAAGAGCATCGGATTTCTCCCTCATAATCTGGGAACGCGAAAGTGAGCCGTATGCAAACCAATGGCTTACACTTGCTATAACGAAGCTGTCCACCGGTAAGACGTCGAGTCTTCATAACAGGACTAGCGTGGTCGGAAACAACTCACTCAGACTGCATGATCTAACAAGTGGTGATGCTACGCGATATCGCTGTACCTTCTTTAGTTCTTTTCCAACTACAAAAAGTGTTGTGGTTCTAGATATAACAGGTACGTATAATGTTAACCCTTTGAGCCCTAGTCAGTTTATCAACATCAATCTTCTCCTTCAATATCAATACAAAAGTATATAATCTGGTAATGAGAATAAAGAAACTGATCAGGAATAGCAGGTTTTCTTAGATTAATTGCTAGAGCACTGTCATCTCATTATTCCATCTAGCTGTAGACTGTGCTCTGAGGTCACACATGGATCGTATAGCGGCTGCCTAATGCGCCTCGTAAGCTGTTTCATTCGCAATTCAGCTGGTGGCTGCAAGAATTGACAATTAGCCCAAACGCACTACCACTACTACATTACTAGTAAGAAAGATTTTTAGCAATGCATCATTAGGCGTGCTTGGAGCAAAAAACGGTTAAGCTGTTGATATTGATTGTTGTATTGAAAACGCGCCAAAGGTTTCGACATGCCAGACGTTTCGAGTCAAAGACTCGTCCTCATTGGTAATTAACGATTATTCCACGAACACTAGTTAGATATGATATAATTAATAACCAAAGCGCCACAAAGTGTCTCGTATCCAGTAAGAGTGAGTGGCATAATCTAGTGTTTTCAGTACCAAGACAAATTTTGCTTTAAAATATTGTGCAAAGCAAATGGAGTTTAAACAGCTTACTTCCATTTACAGATACAGCTGTTTTCCATATAAGGCATAGCTAAAATATACGAGCTGATAACCATCAGTTGTGGAATCAATCAAAAAACTATAAATTCAATAACCAGAGGCTTGTAAGTAATAATAGACCTTAAAAGTAGAAGACTACCATTTCTGAGATATGCTCCAATTTCCGAGGACAATAGCCGAATAGGTGCGAAAACTACAGTAAACGTATAAAACTTGGTACCAAGCCTCGATTTGACGTTTTTGTTATCGGGAATTGGAACATATCTTGGAAATGGGCTATTTTAGTTACCAACTATCTTTCCTGATTATAATTTGATTATAATTTGATTATAATTTGTTTAACTTCTAGATCCACCATTTGATGTCCGCCTTGTTGGCGGATTAGTCACCAGCAGAGGTCGAGTAGAAATTAGATACAAGGGAGTCTGGGGCTCGGTTTGTGGCAAGAATTGGGGTACCAAGGAGGCGAATGTGGTGTGTCGTATTTTAGGGTATCCCGGTGCATCGGCAGAACCGTGTGGCAATCACTGCAGCAATGGGACTGGGCCGATATGGCTTAAGGATGTCTCCTGTATCGGAGATGAAATTGCTCTATCAGAATGCAACCACGGTCTATTGGGAGAGCATACTCGCCGATATAAACAAGATGCCTCCGTGGTTTGTTATGGTAAGAAGCTATATTTCATATTTAATATCTTAAGGTAGCTCCATGAATCAGTACGCCTACTTTTCGCAATACTTTGGATTTTGAAAGAAAAAGTTTGCATCTTAAGACCAGTTCAAACAGATACAACATGTTGATCCAACATCATCCAACATTGTTAAACGCAACATGTTTGATCCGTTAGAACACTTTGTTGGGTGATGTTGGACAGTGTTGATTCGTTTCAACACCCCATCCAACATCGCCCAACATTGTCCAACCTATAATTTTCCGTTGTTGTATGTTGCAGCGCTACAGTTATCATTTATGCAACAAATTGTAGCGCAGTTAATAGTTGCATGTAGCCAATAATAAAATCATAAAATTGTATGATCGGATTTCTTGCCATTAAACCCGAATACGTCGGATTTGTCAATAGTCTAATATTTTGATTGGAAACTCGTTCTGTAGTAAATTATGAGATTTATTTTGTTTCCATCAAATAAAAACCTTGCTCGAATAATCCTGAAGAAATCAAACAGAAGATTCTATGAACTATAATGCGCTCAAATACTTGTTCCTGGTTTATGTCGATTCGCCACAAGTCATGAATAGCTTGATTGCGAACTACGCATCAATCTATTATTGGTTTACATGAGACGTCACAGCCGCCATGTTTGGTGTCACTTAACAATAGAGATGTAATTACTTTCTTTTGCTCTGGACACAAACATGGCCGCCATGCCCTTTGTTATTTGAATCTCTGGGGATTAAGTGAAAACCAGCAATATTCAGTTATTTTAAGAAGAGTTGATATCTGAGAACATACAGTGGACAATAGCAAAAGAGCAATACCCAGCATTCAAAGCATTATGGGATAAACCATCTTCTTAGTTATTAAAAATATGTGATAAAATTATCAACACAATCTGTTAAGGTGCCCTGCTGGCTTTACAAGACAAAGGGAAATTGTGCTTTTCCTATTACGCAGTAAAGGTTTTCAGATGTCAACATTTCTTGAAATATCTGTAGACATATACTAATACTGTCAACGTATTGGTGAAACCCAAAATTACAAGGCAAAGATAGTAATGATTTTAGCCTGTTTTAATACAAACGTGTGCTTGTGAAATATAAGAGATCAGTAACTGCAGGCATATGCATTATTTGTACAATAGTTGATTTTAGCAAATGCATCGCTTACTTCCAGATAAGCCACGAAGGACAACTATTGTCTCCAACGCCCCAGACAATGCAGTGCTAGAAGGAGAACCAATTGTCATAACATGTTCATCCATCGCTGTTCCAAGACCCCTTTTTCATCTGTATCATAACAAGAAACACATAGAAAAAAGTGTTTCGGGAAGATTTAATATTTCTATTGTACAAGTGGGGATTTATAAATGCGTTGCCTCGAATCCATATGGTAAAGACAAGGCCTTTATTCAGCTAAAGTTGTATGGTGAGTAACAAGGTGTACATTTCTTTATATATTTATTTTTCAGTACAGTTGATACATGGTTCCCACGATCATGGAGATGTCATGGAAAGTCATGGAATTTTAAAAATGCCCTTTTCAGACCTGGAAAGTCATGGAATTTAGGTTTAGTTCATGGAGACGTTATGGATTTCAAGGTTTTTTCCCCTAAAATTGATTTCATTAATTTCAGTTTCTTTACATACAAATGCTTTTGTAGGTTGCTGTCATGTTACTTCTAGAAAGACATGCAGATACAACTTTGTCAGAAGTAAACTTGTGGCCCTTAATAAGTTAATCCATGATGTCCAGTATGAACCCTAATATATGAGTAGCAGCTTGTGCAACAAAATCGATTAGATACATCTGTAGTTCATAACAGAGTTATATAATCATACTTCTCCAACAGACATATAGTAATATAACAAGGTCTATATACTCAGTATCTTCCGCGTTTTTCTAATGCAGAACGGCCTAGAACGCAAATCGTCCCTGCGAAGCAGACAGTAAACGAGTCAGACACAGTCGCTATAAACTGCAGAGGAAGTGGATATCCTGCTCCAACGATAACATGGGCCAAGATAGGAGATATGGGGCGCAGGTTCCCCTCAGGAAATAATCTTGTTATTGTAAATGCAACGAAATCAGACGAAGGGGAATATCAATGTACTGCGAGCAACGGACGAACGCTCTTTGATGTTACTTCTACATCGTCTGTGGAAATCCTCTACTGTAAGTCAATTATAGCTCATGTATGTTTTGAAAATCGTTACTGCTTAGGGATAGACCATTTCATACTGTGGGGTTGGGGAATAGAGGATAATTTTCTTGCAATGTTTTCCTTTTCAGCTCCCTGTCTTGCAAATAATGCTTGCATGTGTCGCCCGTTCTTATTTTGCAGATTTATTGTATGTTCAGCCTTTACTATTGGCAATCTTCGTTTAGTCAGAGAGAGCATATTAAGATATTCAAATGCAATTGAGGAGGGTGGGGTGGAGCTGTGCGACAACTCACAGCAAACTTTGCCCTAATAGTAATTTAGCTTAATTTAGCTTAATTTAGCTTAACACAATCACCACAGTCTTAGTCTGAGACAACGCACACACACTCTCACTGACACACACACAAACGAATACATACATTTAAACATACGGAAATATGCCAAGACGTGTTTCAGGAACAAACATTTTTTCATCATTTTATCATGCACTAGACACTTGGAGATTTCTGTTGAATACGGCAAAGGAATCAGGATCTGTTATGTAAAAAATTAAAAAAAAATTAGTACAAGATTGTATTTGGTAGACATTGGTTGCTTTTGATTATCTATTCAGATTCCCCCGTTATAACAGCCATTTCCAGTAATTTCACTGTACCAGCTAAGGATCGTCGAAACATCACTGTTTGGTGCAATGCTACAGGCAATCCTGCCCCGTCAGTAACGTGGAAGAAATTAGGAAATTCTACAGCCATTTTATCGCAGGAAAGAAACCTAGTGTTGCTGAATGTTATTATTGGCGATGGAGGCACATACGAGTGTAGAGCGACTAATGGCATTGGAAAGGCAGCTTATGGTGCCGTTCATATAAATGTGGTCTGTAAGTATCGCATTCTTTTTCTTGGTTTATTTTGTATATTTATATTTATTCTGCGGTAATGAATGGCAATCATTTCTTGATAAAGGACCAAATTATAGCAAACACATTTGTCTTGAGACGCCGTATTAATAAATAAATACTTTCTATGCCTACCCATGCACAAGAAGCATTTTCTCAAAAAACCTGCGTCCGCCCCCCCCTAACGCAACAGTTATATTAGACAGTTTCAAACCTCACCACTCAAGACTATTAAAATATACTTGCATCAAAATCGGAGTATGAAGGCATAAACATCACTACTAAAGATAGCAATTTGCTTATAAACGTCAGAATGGAGGTATACTATGTCTTGCAAATTACACAACAGCAGTTTAATTATTTTGTCAGTAGTAACTACTCTTTCAAACAGCTTCGGAATAGTGGGAGTGACTCACGCATTCTTATTCTTATTCCTATTCTTATTTTCAATGTTTTTATTTTTTACTTCGATTTATTATATTATTCAAATACCAATCCTCATTTCATTCCCATTTCTACTGTCTTTGTTATTCTTATTATTTTTTCGTATTTTGAGTATTGTTGTTCTGGTACAAGAACTATTTTTCTTATTTTATAAGAGGAGTGCTTGTGTACCCAAACACTGGTACTTCAGTGTGCCGCTGACTGCTGACCGTACGGTGCATCATGCACATGAGCCCCTATGAGAGGCGTTTCTTGTATCATGAAGAAGATAATCGTTATCATTAGAAATTAGTGCATTTTCATTCTTTTTTCGTTTTTCTGTGTATTCACTTTATATTGTTTGTTTGCAGTTTACACATCATTCTTTGTTGATTTCTTTCTGTACAGATAAGCCTCGTGAGACTGCCCTTGTATCATCAAAAGGCCGAAATATGATTCACTGGTATGACTCGCTGACTTTGATGTGTCGGACTAAATCAAATCCCCTTCCGTCTGCGTATGTGTTCTATCATAACGGCCAAATAAAATATACCACAAGTTCTGGAAAATATCGAATCTTTTATATAGGACCTTCAGGCGGAGGCACATATAAATGCACTCCCATCAATGAACGCGGGGTTGGACAGAGTGCATATTTCAACTTAACAATAAAAGGTATGAAATCTGATAGTCAATGCGTTATCAGCTTGATGGCAGTGGCTTTGTTGTAAACGAGTCTAGGGCTTTGGTTAGGGTTAGATTTCGGAACCATAAACTGGAAAAAAATCGAAATTTGGAAGGTGACTCATGACACATTGGCCTCCCTCATCTGATTGACCTTTGGTAACCCTTTATATAAATAATTTCACAGTTGGATAAAAAGGGTGCCAAGCCTCTATCAGTTGTTGGAACCGACAGGTTCATTTAATCTATGACTGAAATGCAGGGATTGTTTAACCTTTTATTTCACAAAAGATAGAGACGAGTCTTAAATATTAAGCCAACTTAACTTCGTCCTTGATGAATGAACGCCATCTGACGTTGATTTGAGATCACATGATTGTTCCCTGAACATCCCATAATACACTTATCCCAGATGGCTGCCTTATTGCTACCTTTAGGCAATATCATATTCGTGTAGCTAGTTTAGTCAGGCACAGTGTAAGGATTTCAATGATTTTCGCCCTTTACTCAGCTTATTTTTCGACGTAGCACCCCACCTTATTATTCACTACAACCCAATTAAAACAAGAGTTACACAATTAAACAGTAGTTGGCATCGAGCAGCTCGCAGTGGTTTATATTTGCAGCATCCACACGTGCGAGTATTTAGTGTTACTTTGTTCTTTGTACCATCTTACAATCTCCGCAATCTAACTCTCTAACTCATATTCCAACATCTAAAAAACATGAAAGGCAATGTCCACTTATGTGACACAATAACATATGTCTTTATCACTACTGCAACATATGTCTAGCTCTTAGACCTAATCACTGATACATTATATTTTGATGTGTCAGGTCATAGTCAAGATAAAATCCCTCTTATGACCAAAAATATAAATGTTTCTTACAAGTTTCATTTTCTTATGGATTTAATTCATTTGTTTCAACAATTTGGAGCATTAATTGGAATTAGTTAAGTCAGGTCTAGCACTTTCAACCCGAAGGGTTCT
>JANVCK010266177.1:0-15367 GCA_026546655.1 Epizoanthus illoricatus
GAAATTCTTCTCGGTTTGAGATATTTTCCAGCACACTTGCACAGTAACCAAATTCAACATGGAAAGGAAGTGGTACTTTGAGAAACAAAGCATTTATATGTGTACTTAAAGTTCGAACTTTTTATACATGAAAACCCCAATTGATTAGACAAGTACTTTCCTACACTGAACTTCGTTTTCCATGACTTTCCATGATCCAAACTAAAATTCCATGACTTTCCAGGCCTGGAAAATGAAATTTCAAAATTCCATGGCTTTCTAGGTTTTCCATTTTCCGTATGAACCCTGTAAATAGGTTCACCTAATATAACTTGGTGATTTGCATTGCTTATTGTAATCTATAAGTACGATACAAATAGACTTTGTTGTTGCTGTCTGTTTATCTCCTATTTAGTACGCACTAATACCTTGGACTTCCACACTCTTCACGTCCGCGGGCAGGTTGTTGCTCTCCCTAGAAGGCTTATTGTGTCCCCACTGTCTCCATGAGTCTTTAGCGTCCTTCAAGCTGGAACGCATAAAACCTTTCAACCCTCCCTTGCCACTGTCATCCTGTGCTGAGGAATACAGATGTGTCGAGGATGGCAGTTGATTGGTTGAACCCTCAGAATTGGTCCTTTCAATAACTGGCACAGTCGCTAGACTGTAACCACTGTAATCTGACCCTTGTCTTTTTATGCTCTTTTTGCTCTTATCAACAGAAGCATACAGCGAGTCTTGTGAAGAGACTTCCGGGAGTAGTGGAGGACTTGCATCAGTGGGAGAACTATCTGGTCGTTTTGGTAAAGGCGGTCTTGTAGGCTCAAGAACATGTTGCTCATTATGAGAGCTGTTGGCAAGGTTGTAATTGCCAAGTTGTAGAGCAGGTCTTGGATGGGCTTTAGATTTAGTAGCTGACTTTGAAAGCGACCTGCTTCCAGATACCTGAGATTTCTCTTTGGCTGTAGTTTCTGGCAGAGTGTTAGTCCTCGGCAACGGCGATGTTTGCTGAACAACTGATGGGGTAACTAGACAATATGAGCCAACTGGCGGTTTGGAAGACTGGGCACCATTCCCCCCTGCAGTGGTAACAGGTCTGGATAAGGGTGTAGGAATGTCTAGTTTGCAGATGCCGTCTGACACTGCAATCCCACCCATTCTAGGGTCAGTGGCAGA
This sequence comes from Epizoanthus illoricatus, assembly GCA_026546655.1. NCBI lineage: Eukaryota > Metazoa > Cnidaria > Anthozoa > Zoantharia > Epizoanthidae > Epizoanthus > Epizoanthus illoricatus. The sequence goes on from JANVCK010266177.1 coordinate 1,156, forward strand.
TGCTTTCTGTGGTGCTATTGGTGATTGGTAAGCTGCCTTATTTGGCATTTGGTAGTTAGAATTAGTAACTTCTCTCTTTGTGTCAGCTGATGCTGTCGCTGGTATTGCATATAGACCAAACGAGTCCATTGTGGGAGCCGCGCTTGAAGGGCTATTAGTTTTAGCAGCTGTCTCTGGTTTGGGAGCCACTATAAATAAACGAAAACTGAGTCAATCTGAAGTCACTTAAACATAACTGATATGCTTTGATATAACATGTCATATACACATAAGTAAGTACCACACATTAATAACATTTTTCATTTAAGCCAAAGGACAAAAAATCCACATCTACAAGTTATCTCTTCATTCTTTGGACACAACAGCATTAAGTTTTCTTTCTTATCTGACAGATAGATAAGCTATGAACAATCTTAAGTTCTACATGCAGAATTTCCATACCCTATGGTATGAAATTTTTGTGGCATTTAGTTATTATGATTCTTGCATTTTTCTTTAGGAATTTGCAAAAAAGATAACAAAAAAAATACTCGAGCAAAATAGAAGAAATCGAAAAACGTTTTCAACTTCAAGAAAACCATATCAATACGTTTTACAGCATCAAAAAAACAGTACTAAACCTACCCTCGCACCACCAACAACCCCCAAAAGCTTTAATTTCTATTACTTCCCCAGCTTGTCATCTGAAAATACGTTAGCTATGAAATGCTTTTTCTAGTATAGTAGCATTGCTTGTTTTTGTTATCAGATACATTTTTTAACTCAGCCACCGTCAATCAAAAAACATCTGAATAGGACTCCTCATCTTCTCTTGATACAATACAAGTTCTACCTTAATTTTTATTCCCCAGTCTCTAAACATACTAACAGTTTCCAATCACAACGTAGCCTACACATATATGTTTATTTTCCTTACATGACACGAGATTCCGACTCTAGTTGCAAAGAAACATAAGCATCTGCAAAATAGAATTCCACATAGTAGGAACTTACAAACAACATTTTCATATTTCATTGGGCTGCCTTCCCCAGTAAGCGGATCTGGTAAGTTTTTCTTTATTGGCAACTGAGGAGTCTGCACTGGCTCGGGCGGGCCTAAATCAATCAGCAATCCTGTTGATTTGAAGCTATATTATTAACTAATAAATTCTCCAAAATACGACTCACATTCCGTGTGATAGTGCCATTATTTTATTAGAAAAGTGCAGGTGCTAAAGTGAAATGTTATCTCTGAGAATTGACTCACAATAACTGGTTACGTGATATTAAAAGATTTAGTGAACATCTCCTCAGAACAATTAGCACAAATGATCTAGTTAGTGTCTTATCAAGAAAGTTTGAGATGTCATTTTCATTGGCAGATATTTGCTTCACTATCTCTAATATTTCAACAACAAACTTACTTTATAATATTCAGACACAGATAAGAAAAATCGACCAGCTACGTCTCAACTGAAACCTGGCCTAAACAGAACACTAAACAGAACTAAACAGTATTTGTAACAGTCAAATAAATTGGAGAAGAGAAAACACTATAAACCTTCACACGTTAGATGTTTTACAAAGATCACATGTATATGTTGTACAAAGATCTGACATTTCCAAGAATCTGATGTTTCTCAAAGATCTGATATGTTTAACAAGGATCTGATACGTTCTTAAAGATCTGATACGTTTTCCATTGATCTGATACGTTTTGCAAGGATTTAATAGTATAATACAACTTACGGTTGTACAGCCAAGGTGGCAGAACCGGTGGGATAGAGATTTGTCAAATCCACAGGTAGGTCCAATCATTTCAGGCACCATTTTTTCAGTATAATGATTGGTATTCTGTGGTCTGGAACTGCTGCTGCTTAGTATTGCTTTAGATGTATTTCAGCTCAAAACATAAACCGTAAATGTTGGTACAAATGTACTCACAACACGTGCTGATTGCATTGTTAACTGTCCATAGTTCATATTGCGTGCACTGGAGGCCATTTGTGTTTAATATTGCTTTCTAGGACTGGGACGAACCTTCGAACCTTCGTTCGTTCACCTTACCTTCAAAGTTCTTCCTTGACCTTCGTTTTTATCGTGGAATTATTGTATTTATAATAAACACGTTCTTTTCAAATAAATACTTCAATTCCTGGACTAGCTACCCTGAACTGGCAGCTTTTCTATGCAAAAAAGCACCTAACGTCGGAGTCCATGCAGGGAAGTATACGTTAGAAATGTACTTGAAACTATCTTGAAATGGTTGTGGTTTTTCGTCGATCATTTTCGTCTTGTTCTATGCTTCATGAGTTTCTGCTCCTTCGTGTCTGTTACCACATGAGAAATATATTTTAAATGAAACTTTCACTGATCACAATATGTAGAAACGAAGGTTCAAAGGTTCGTCCGAAAAATTCAACGAACTTTCAAAGGTTTTCTTTGGCCCTTGCTTCAGCTCTATTGCTTTCGATTACATTTTCATACTTGTGGACCCCCTGTTCTTCCTTTGATGGGGTGACCACACTAGTGTCCAGAGGGGCAGGGGGGCATCGCATCAACTATAACACTGTACATGGCACACAGGCAGCATCTGAAGTCAAACATTAGCATACTGACCTTCTGGGACTTCTTTCTTTGGTTCTTTTGACACTGGAGGCGGAACAACATAATTGCCAAGACTTCCAAGTAAATGCCCTTGACTTAATTTTCGGCCTTGTACTGGTAAAATCTCATAATCAGTTCCACATGGTAATGACTTCCGCTCTGGCCTTTGTGAAAAATTACCAGGTGGATTTGATGCTTTTGTTGGTTTACTACTAACATCAACGTAACTGCCATCAACTTGTTTCTTGTCAGAGTTAATAGTAACATTAACATACGTGCTTCCTTGATTAGAATTTGTGTTTTTGCCGTTTGTCGTCGGCTTCTGTCTCACTGGTGAGGTAGACCTACCACTTTGTGAAGCAGCGTTGACAGAAGCCTGATTTGGAATGTTTAATTTTGGACGTTCAGTGACCAAAGGTTTTTGAGAAAGGACCTCTGGTTTTTTGTGTCCATTTGGTAAAGGTTGCCTTGCATGTTTTGTTGCAGGGCGAGGACTGCACTGACCATCTTTCCATCTGTTAATACTATTAATAAAATCAAAGTTCTCGTATGTGTCCTTTGTTGCTGGTGATGGTGAGGGTATGGGTGATGCTGATGGCGAAGATGATGGAGACGGTGAATGAGAAGGCGAGTAAGCCATTGCCTGCGCAATCTCAACATTAACGTAAGTGTGACTAGAAAATTGGCTTTTTTCCAGCTTTTCATATATTAGATCACAGACAGCTTTATACACAAGAGCGTATTGTTCCTTTAGAAACAAGAAAAAGAGAGAAATTAGCAAAAGGTAACACGACTATTATTCTATCTATATCTTTATAAAATTACTCAAGAACAACCATCATTAGACAGGCCGGTGTGAGAAGATCACAACACTAGCATTAAGTACTGCTCTTATCAACAAGTGCATAATTATGTGATAATTAAGTCCCTAATAAAAGAACACTTTCCCTGAAACCTATTTGTCAGAAATTTCTAATTAAGTATTAAGGTAGTTTTCTGATGTTAATGATTGCCATGGAAACATATTTTGAAGTTTTAAATGTGACATAGCTGCAGTCACTAGTATCCAGCCAAGTGCTGAGTTCAATATAATCTTTTAATTAAGCTTGTTTACTGAGCTGATATCAAATAGGAATAGATCCTTTTCACAATTGTCAATTGTGTTCAGTCAGGGCCGTAGCCAAATGAAGGCAAGAAAAGGTGCTTGTCTTGTCTTGATTTTCCTTCCAATAAACAAACCACCTCTAAGACTTAGTATAGAGAAGTGAAACCTTTCCAGATTTTCTGAGGGAGCATACCCCTGGCTGGCCCCTGCACTCTTGTTAATAACATCTTATTTCTTGCCAGATGCAAGTTCTGCCTCATCTTTATTGTTTCTCTGGCTATGGCCTTGTCAGCCACCTTAAATTCCATATGTCAGAAAATAATCTACTTCTACATTAAAACTAAATAGTATGTAAGATATTGCAATACCTTAGTTTGTACCATAGCTATCCTCTGTCGTCTCATTCCTGCTGCTATTTCATACAAACTAAACTTTTCTGTTTTCTGAAATAATAAGTACAAAGAGACACAAAGTATAACTTTGTATAACAGTAAAATAACTTAATCGTCATTAATTATAGTATATATTTTGAATGTATCTCAAACTTTCCAGCACTGTCACTGTTGCATCACCATGTACAATGACAACACTGAGAAGTTAGTGTAATGGCAACGCTGTACATAACATTTATGTCAGCCAGATATCGTTAATATGACTAGTAATGGGGCAAAGGACAGAAATACATTTAGAGATATGGTTCATTTTTATAAATTTAGGTTTTTTCAAATGTTTAGCAAACACAGAAAATAGGAAAAGTAAGTAAATAAATTATTAGTTACCAAATTGCAACCTAAAATACTTTTTGTTACATTTTCTACTACAATGGACCATATACATGTACTGTCTAGCAGTTTTCTTTTATACAATTGTAAAGTATATACATTGTATCATAGCATAGTATTTAAATGATTACCGATGTATATAGTTTAATCATCTTAGAGCAAGACAAGATGAGAGAGTTTATTTGTATCACTAATTTCTTCATATTTACATATACTATCACCTAATAGTATGTGTAAATATGTACAGTCATATGCACTCAATTTGAATAAAATATGCTGTTACTACATCATTATATATTCTTACCAAACTGTATACATGTACAGCAATGGAGAGTTAGCAAAATTTATGCATTTCAGTTTCACTGCACCATAAACATTGCACTTGTTCTTGATGAACATATACTCCTCCTCACCCCACCCCCACAGATATTGACATTTCTTACTTCTAACTTAATCAGTGTCCAGGCATAGTCCACAGCACAGATTGTCCCTGTCCTTCCACAACCAGCACTGCAGAATAAGAATACCCATGTACATAACTTAAGAATAAAGTAATTGGTTGGCTGCTAGTGGATTTTCAGTACATTTCCTTCATTTGACGAATCACCAATTCTCCCAGATAAGTAGGTTTACTTAGCAAATATCCTCTAAACCGGTTGGATGAAAACCTGTTTACAAGCTTGCAGCTACAATAATAATTCCTTGCCGTTTCCATACTGCTTGCCAGTAACAGCATCCATGAACATAAGACAGTAATCCAATGATTGAGCATCTCAAAAATTCAATTCCTACATGTAAATTTGGGATTTAATGGAGCTGAAACCAATTGTAGAATTGCACACTCTTGGGAATCCTACTGATGTACCCACCTGCAGTGAATGACAACAGGTTTTGTGCTGCCCTGAGAGAAGGACCTAAATGTCTTGACAAGTTCTATGAGTGGTGCTGTAGAGTGCGGCACATCATGATCAGGCCAGGCCATGTAATGGAACTGCGTCACAATCAACTCTTGCTGTCGGCAAGAGGAAAAACAAAGTCACAAACTACATGTACATGATTGTATGTTATAGAACAGTAAATATATATGTATGTACCATAAAATATAAAAAGGAACTGAAATTGAGTGTGTATTGATGTTTTGAGTGCTAAACCTTCATCAGACCACACAGAAGGGCCAATCTTGACTAAGTGCTTATTAATATCCCTGAAAAAATGTGCCCCAATTGAACCCAGGACCACTTCTTCAATCAGGAATCTACATGTAACTACAAACTGAGCTGACCCCATTTTTCTCATTTTCCATCACCTTCACCCCTATTCAGACTGGGGATGGCAGAATATACATGTACACTCTGCATTTTAAACATTTCTAAGTACAGACCACTGAAGATACAACTTCAAAACTTGTTTACATTTTTCTAGAATTTATTAGGGAACATTTTGAACAGCATACATGCCAACCCCACATCCTGCTGGAGGCTCCTGCATCTTGAGGGCACCTCCAACACAACTCCCACATTGATAAAATATCCCCAAATCTCTCACATTCTATCCATCTCAAGTTTTTCTCTCACATTATAGTGCTACTATTTTATCTCTCAGCCACGTAATTCTCAAGTTCTCCTAACAACTCTTTCTGTGACCCACTGTAAACCAACATACGTCATGTAGTACCCACCTGGCCCTTCTTTGCCGACATTGTTCTCATGACAAAACCATCACTGATCTCATCCACTGAGACCTAAAGTCAAGAAAATTAAACTTTATTAATATTACGTAAACTTGTTAATAGAGCAATTTTCGGTAAAACACTAACAGTCAGTTTAAGGTAGGAGTAAAGCGTGCTGGGGTCATTATTTACTTCTCTTTTGTACCTTTATTTTTGCAGAATGAACAGGATAAAGGGTAGATGATAAATACCTGTGTTGCCTTGTTAACTAGCTGATATAAATATTCATTATGTTACACTGTACCATATAAATTTCCTGTATATTACATGTAAGTGCCCTCCTTTGATGTACAGGTATAAATTACATACTTGTCTAACAATACTAAGCTGCTGGGGGGAGGCCAAGCAAAGTCTGGGCATTTTAACTCTGACAAGAATTTTCTGTTCAAATTCAAATTTTCTGTTCAGCTCCCCCCCAAAAAAGTGTGAATTGTTCAGAGAAATCACATACAGGTTTGAGGAGTGGTCTTTGACCATACCTTACTTGCTTCCTCCCAAAATAAAATAAATAATACCTCAGTTCTCTTCGATTCAAAACTCCTAGATACAATATGCATTCATAAGCACACATTTATACAACTTACCAGAGAAACAACAACCCCAGCAAACTGCATTCTCTCACTGGAATCTTCTGGCCAGTATCTCTTGCATTTTAACTGCCAGAGCAAGAAATAATTGTTATGATCACTATCATTATGTTTCACACACAGGATTGAAGTCTGAACTCTATAAAAAATGACCCTAGTGACAATTTAGTTTGATTTTTTAAAAACTTCAAATTTGTCTAATCTACACTGTTCTTTCTCTTTCTTATTTTTTAAAAGTCTAGAGCCTGAGGGGGATGTTTGGTTATAACACTTTCTACAAAATATTGCCTCATCTCAGCTGTTTGAGATCCTACGGTAGATAAACCACATATTTCCTTATTGATAAATTAACAAGTGCTGAAATATTCTCTAACTGAAAGAGGTTCCACAACTTTCCCTTGTTGTGCTAATAGTTCACCCGGCCCCAACCTTGTAATATTAGTGGCTAATGGTCCCATGTTGTCCTAAAGGGGAGAGGGGGTAGAGGAACAAACATATCCATGGAGGTTGGTAGTGAGTATTGTTTGATTTGAATTCAGGGACAATGCCAGGATTTTGAAAGCGGTTCGATTTGGCTGAGCTGATGAATTCTAAATGTAAATGTAAGAGCCTTTGTATATGATTTGAGATTGAAAGGGGAGTTTGTTTGTGCCTCCACCAATCCCCTGTAAACAACTACATTCAAAACAATTCTGGTTCTTTTGTAGCAAATAAATATGGAGCTTCATTACACATAATTATGTCTTAGTTGTATAATATATACAGATAACATATTAGTAGGCCATGTCTGAGAGGGCAGAAAGATCAGTTGATCCAATGTAAAGTTAAACAATGAAAGTATCATTGTTACCTGACATGAAAATGCATGTCACAAAAACATACCTTTCCCATCTCATACTCCCTACAGACCATCACAACCACCTGCAAAATACACAGTCACCGAACTTGTGGGTGTAGCACTTCAAGTTATGATAAGTTATAGACTGGCCTTTGATTCCAATGTACTTAGTATTTCATTATGTTACAATTCAGCAAGTGCTGTTGTTGTATGTTTTACTGACTTAAGTCTAGAGCTGGGATAAAAAGTAAAAAAAATCAAGATTCATTTGTTTTAAAGTTTTATAAATTGAATTTTTGTTGAATTTCAAATGAACGTTCAGCATGTCATTGAGGCAAGAACATATCCTAAACAGGACCTCATGGAAACAGAAACCCTGCACCAAAAGGGGCAAACTCAATTTCCTTTGGTGATGGATGTTACATTTTGACTCAGCACACCTGAGTCAAAATGTTCACATTTACTCCTAATAGATGTATAACTGTACAGTTGTGTACATGTATATATCCTTTACAAATGGGCCTTTTGTTCACGAGTAAATATGTACTTGTGTATATCACAAATTTGAAATCAGCCTGCAAAAACACCCAAATGGGAGTCCCACGACTTGGACTGATAGACAATTGAAAACACACCCTAATTAATCCAGTTGCTACATTTTTGTATGTGTGTGTGTGTACCTGACTTAAATCAGAGTAAGGCCCCTTCAGGCATTCCTACTTATCACGACACACTTGCAACAGATGAGACTAAATTACTTAATATGGCAGCATGTATATCCATAATCTAACATAGCAGAAATGTAGCAGTTGTTGAGCATCTGGTAGCACTGTTAAGTTCCCCACTTTCACAGCCACAATCTTACCTGGATTTGATGTGACCACAGCAACCTCCAGAAATCATCAACTGTCCTGGGGAGGGGTCCCTGTGCAGCTAGGTATGCAGTCTTTCCATCTGGGCCCTAATAGGAAAAATAAGTTTCACTCACTTGGCTTGTTACTCATATGGCTTACTATACCAAGCTGAGCCCCTAGAGGGTGGGGTATGCAGAGCACCATAGGGTGGAGTGTGGGGTGAGACCCTGGGGTGAAGCATGAGCAACAACTCACAAGGGTGGGATATAAGGAGCACCAGGGATGACATAACAGATGTTGATCAAATGATGATAACCAGTCCATGGTAGCTGTTCTAAGGGGGTCCACAGCTTTTCCTTACACCAATAATTTGAGGTAAAATGGATGTTTTACCGTGTTTTGACCACCACATAGCCAGTCCATGAAAACATGATTGCCGGGAAAATGGACCATGGATTAGCTTCTTTCTACATCCCTGAGCACTCTAGCAGTTGGGTATGAAAATGCACTATGATTCACAAAATCTGCTTGCCAGACACCTACAGCACTCTAGTGGTTGAGTGTGAAATGCACCAGGGCTTCACAAATTTGCTAGCCTGCCACACAGGTCAAGCAAATGTTTATTTCTGAAGCCATTTGTGCCTGATGGGCTAGCAGGTTTCCTGATTCAGTCATTAAATTCACATCTCAAAGAGTATCAATGTTCAGAAACTAGAGGAGGTAGATTTGCTTTGTAGGTTAAAATCACTAAATAGCCTCTAACGCGACAAATGATTTTGCCCATCAAATCAGTATCAGTCGTTCAGTCATTCAATCATGATAAGTTGTGCTCCAGGCTCCTGCCGAAAACTGTTTGTACAACTCTCGTAAGGGCTTCAGAGTTTGATACATGTATAATTTTATTAACTTAGAAAAAATTATTATGATCTATGTTTACTTACAAACTACCAAACTGAAATTTCCCCTACCGATATCTATAACCTTCAGTTCAAGGTCATAAACATCAATACTGTACCTTGATATAATTTCCATTGATGTAATCCGAACCATCCACTCCTTCAATGGAGGGAAGCTTGATACGACTGTAGTCATCTGCAAATTTGCAAGAGATTAGCTTATATTAGTTATGGCTTCTACAGTACCATCTTTGTAAGTCAGGCAATTGGCTCATTTTAGTAAATCCCCATACATGTGTGAACAGAAAAGCACCTAATACAAGCTGTTCATCTCAAATGTGATCTTGACAGTGAAAATATTCCATCAGTGACAATTCAAGCCTAGAGATAATACGGCACTTGTTATTTTTGAGAAGTGAATTTATAAAATTATGTATGCTGCAGAACTATCTACATGAACAGACAGCACTTTCGTAGCACTTGTCCTGCTAAATTGTCAAAATCCCAAATTATCAAAATCATCTTTAGTAGGGCATGTGCATGGCAAATAGTAAACACTTTTCCACACGGTGTTAGGTTCACAATACTTACAAGGTAGGATGTCTTTATATCTGTTCTTGGGACGGTTCACATCACGTTCCCCCTGGCTTGTGGCATATGCCGGCTCTCTCTTCAGCCTTGATGTCAGTTCCTTTAGCTCCTAAAAAGTTAGGAAAATCAAATAGCATACAGGTCTGTCAATAATACATCTAGGCCAAACATTTCAGGTGCAAAAGCCATATTTGGCCTATATTTATATAATTATAGTGACTTAAAGTTTACAGCCACTTTCAAGATGAAATGTCCCCTCCAATAGTAAGCCCATTCTCCAAATATATATGTATGTAAACCCCCCTGAAAATAAGTCTAGGTAAAAATCTTTTGAATGAAAATAATCCCTCCATGGGTGGTTTTAGGGGGGTGAAGGTCCACCTTTTGTTGTCATTTAAATAATATTAATTTAGGAACATATACATGTACATATGCCAGCTGGATATTCCAATTTCTCCCATATTTTAAAACGAACAGCTCAACATATCACCAAGTCTCGAATGTTACCATTCTATACCCCTTTGTCTGGTGTGACTATAAGTTTGGCAGTTTCTTGCTGTTACATCACCACCTGGATTATAAGATACAGTGACTGGGTTTGTCCCCAGTTGTCCCATGACTTAAAAAATCTGGTGCTGATAAAAAATTTAGGAACCACAAGCAAATACTGTGCTGATCTAATAATATTAAGCTGCAGGGAATTGAATCGGGGTGGGGGAGGGGCTACCTATTGGTAATTTAACATTTTGGTACATCTTGAGCAATGTCAATTTCACATCATGATCAAATTCCTGTACCAGTTATAGCTGTACAAATGGTTGGGGGTGAACAATATAAATTCTGGCCTCAAAAACAGAGTGATGTTCTCCTCAGCCTTGGAAGATTTTTCTCCACGACATAGAGATGTCTAAAATAAACTAGCCGTTAATCCCATCCAACGACTTCACTACAATAGATCTCCATAGTGGATTTGTTTAGTCATTTCTGTTATACTGAAAGTGAGTGATGCTTTACGAATTATTCAAGCCCAAAAATTAAGAATTGTTGAATATTATTAATTAACGTAACCTTGAAGGCAAACAAATCCACTATGAAGATCAGTGATGTCAGTGGTCGGGATTAACAGCTAGTTTATTCAGATGTCTTTCTCTAGGGAAGAAAAATCTTTCAAGGCAGAGGAGAACGTCTTTTTTTCAGTCTATGTAAATTCAGTGATGTGACAGCATTGCTGTTGGCTGTCAATCAAGTTCCCTAGATGTGGTTGCTTTCCTCTAGCCTCTCACACCTGTAACCTGACCTATTAAAATGCAAATTAAAGTTATATATGTGACCCTCCCACAAGAACAATATATGCAAGCGCTTCAAGGCACAATAACTAATAAATTTCTGGCAACTTTCTTCCTGTTTCGGATTAAGGAATTATTAAACACAATTGCACTGGATCAACTTTGAGCTAGTATTTCTGCACATACAAACGACCACTTTAAACTCTCAATAGTCACAAATGATGCAATTAGAAATGTTTATAATTTTGGTTTCAAGGTGTAGGTTGCGTTACAAGCAAGCATAGGCATATGATAGAAACTCTCTATTAAAAGTTCTATTAAATTGTCGACTGAAAGGCGCTATCAGTGCAGTATCTTCTATCATAATCGCTTCAGACATAACATTCCAAATTCGAAACGACAGTTAATAAATTGGAAGATTTTCAACGCTGGCATAGTCGAATTAACAACATGACGAGAACATTCTTCAAGGTTTCTTTAGTCTAGTCAAATTTTCAAGAGAGATGAACCTTCTAATGACCTTCCAAGATCATGTCATATGACGGGTCCCTCGACCAACAACAAAGCGACAACATACTCATACTGTCATATATCAATTATATGCAGTCAACGATTGAGTCCTGAGAGACCTGCTGTTTGATCTGAACGTGTTTACAAATGATTCGAGTCTTGTATTCCTTCGCAGGGTACGGTTCAGGCTTCTTGATTTATAACGTAACGTATAAAATACAAAAGCTAGACCAGGATGTGAAAGTATGAACTGAAACTTAATATGAATCGTGTGACTTTAAGACTCCTTTGCGATGGCACCCAGCGCAATGTATACACATTGTACAAGCGTTCGCAAACCGACGATCTAAACAAAAACATAACTCAATGCTGTGATATTTAATTATTTACCTGAAACTCTCGTGCAAAGCCGTTGATCTTTTTCGGGTTCTTTGCAGGATCAAGGTTTTCTGTATGCTGAAGAAAGTTCTGCAAACCTTCGTCTGCCGACATGATAATTGCGATTCCCAAGCGTCGACATTCACTGGTTCAGCGCCTTATGGCTGCCAATTAGCTGCTGTCATATTGCTTTACTGCACCCTTTCTTTTTGTATTCGGTTGTTTAAAAGTACTTTCCTTTGTTGAATTCCCACAGAGTACAGTGTGTACACCTCACATCCTCTTACCTTGAAGTTTCGATCCAAGCAGGAAGTGACTTCTGGCATTTGTTACGCGCTTGCGCACAGATAGCACCCATGATGCTTTGAGCACAAAATTATTCACAAATTACTTCCGGGGGGAGGGGTGTACACGCACGATAGAGAGCACTGAAAAATCTGCACTCGAAACTGTCACAACAAGTGTTTTCCTTAACATTTATTTCAAAGTTATGTTTCCAGGATTTTTGTCCTACAGTTAAAGTAAAGCTCTAAAAAAGAAAAGAAAAGATCTCTTTAAAATATCAGTGTTGCTTCAGATGTACAATTTTTACGTTAGAAAAATGGCTTGAAACATGAAAAGTTGCTCGAAAAACGAACAGGTGTCGAGCAACCTGTGGACAGGCCCCGTGACGATTTCGTTTGATTTAATTGATAAATTTACCATTTAATCCAAACAGAATCACTGAATTGAGAAATGAACGAAGCGGCTAAACTTGGTCGGCGCGGGAAATTGACGGTCACACACAGATGCCTATCCAATGGAAATTTGAATCCACGCAAGGTTCGTGGTAGCGATGATTCAACAGATTGATGTGAGCGATTTAGAGGACTACTCAGAGAAGAACAGGAGAAGTACTGTTAAAATTTTTTCCTGTAACGAGCTGGATGCATATAAAACTGCTAAAATGTTTCTCTAGTTATTTTTTTTGATAAATTTGCTAAAATGATTACAAAAGATATTTCTCTAGATCTGCCCCTACTGTTTGCATCTGATTAATCTTTGGCAGCAGTGTGGTGCCGGATCTAGGGGAGGGGCGAGGGGAGCCGGTGCCGCCCCCCCCCTTTCCAGTCCAAACCATATTTTTATGGACGATTTGCACTCAAATTGCAGGAAAATTCCATTTTAGCGGCCCCCGTACCCCCTTAGCTAAACTCGTCCTTTGGCGCTCGTTTTTTCTCATTTCGATCGTGCTGTCCCTTTTCAAATTCCTAGATCCGCCCCCGCAGTGTTATCACTTTGCAGAGCGTGGATCGAGCTACGTCAGTAGATTCATGTTACATGCGTTTCATACATGATACTAAGGGCGGATAAGTACATCTTTTCTCATGGTACGATGTATGTCCTCAATTCTTGGCTTTTGGACGAAGATCTTGTCTTGTTCTGTCCATTAAAACTGGCTTTTTTCACATGCAACCAAAGTAGCTTGTCGGTACCAATGAGGAAAGAAACCGACCTGAAGTATCAATCAAGCGCTTTCCTGCTCACGTATTTCCGTAAACATTTGCTTTTACAACAGTTACATTTTGTCCCTGATCAAATTTATTGGCTAGAACCAATACATTGTTTGTATTTATCCACCCTTGTCTGTTGATGACGTATAACCAGCTGCCATGTACTTTAAGTGCGTACATTAACTCTGCCGGTGTCAGGCCGGGATGGGGTAAGAAACTAATAATATTTCGATTCTTCTTTTCCCGGCCGCCCGAGTTCTGACTCTCGAAATTCCGTAGAAACTATGGGCGTTTTCCATTTGTAGGGTCTAGCCGGTCCCAGAGAACAGCTTTTATAGCCATATATTGTAAGTGGAAAGGTCAAGGTGCGCGCGAGCATCTTTTCCCAAAACCGAATTCCCGCGCACGCATTTGAAAATTAAAATCCAGAATGAAAAAACCTTCACAAATTTCATTCTGCAAACCAGTTACAATATACAGAAACGAGGATTTCTTTTTATTAAAGGCATAAACTTGTAGTTGATGAAACTTTGTTCTTAACTTTGCAAAATATAAACAAACTATGACGTAATAAAAC
>JANVCK010266288.1:0-10405 GCA_026546655.1 Epizoanthus illoricatus
TGCTCCAAATGTATCCTGGAGACCATCTAATAAGACGATCCCCTCCACCCTCGCTGTTGACTTCCCTCTTTGGTTCTGTGGCTAAGTGCTATATTTCCTCCAAAAGTCTCCTGTAGCTTAAGAAATAAGCCCCTACCCCCGCTGTTGAATGGACAGTGTTTACAGTAAGTATGTGCATGTGGCTAAGTGCTGTATTTCCTCCAAAAGTTCCCTGTAGCTGGTAGCCAACCCACAGATGCTATTTTCCTTTGCAAGGAGAAGTAAGGAAAACAAGTGTCTGCCAGTAGACTGGCTCCTTGGGGTTTATTAAATTTAATGTCGCTTTGGTTGGAAGCCTATTAGAGGGAGGGGGGCTGATAAAGGAAAGGGTGTTTTTAAAATTGAAAAAATTTCAAAGTGTGGATCAGCCAATACATGAAAGTAATACTGATAAATGTTATTTGTTTATAATACATTATATTTCTTTTTGAAAAAATTATTTCAGAATTCAGAGTGTTATCATTTCTCTTTCTGAAGGAGGGGGGGAGATGTTAATAGCATTAATATTAAATTTGCGGCCTTCTGGAATGGGCTCATGATTGAGAAGGCTAAAATAATTGATGAAATACAGTAGTGTGTAAATGGAAGCAGTAAATACCATAATTTATTCTAAAACTTCTGTGAACTATCTAAATTAATGCCTGTACAGACTTGTAAAAATCAAACATAATCTCAAAATAATGTAGATGTATACAACTGTACAGCACTGTGTGTGTTACCATGATTGACAGTGCCACTGATTCCGGATATTTTTTTTACGCAATTGTGGTATGGATTTTTACGATTTAACATAATGTTTTCTCTGTTTACAGAACAAAGGAGTGGGGTTCAGGCCAGAGGAAACTTATTGCTTGTTTTCACTCAATCCCCAGAGATTCAAATGAAAAGGGCATGGCAGTCATGCTTGTGTCCAGAACAAAAGAAAGTAATTACAACTCTATTGTTAAGGGACACGAACATAGTGCCTATGACGTCACATGCAAACCAAAAGGAGCTTGACGAAACGTCGGAATCACTGATTCAGACACCTGTAGACATGTTGTAATTACAAGTGACATGTCTAGCCAAAGGTTCCGACGCCTCATCAGGTCTACATGTAGCTCTTGTAGGATACCACAGACTCCTTTGTTACAGTGCAAGTAACCAATCACAACATGACTTTAACAATGGAACCGGATTTTGTGGTTTTCATTCCAGACAAAGTGTGGGAATGGCACAATTTCTTTGGATAGTTGTACCTTTGTTTGTTTCAGTTGGCCAACTCCAAGTGGCCTCTGTTTAATATGTAGTTGCCCAGCTGTACTGTAATTCAATCAGAAAAGTGTTATGAAAGTGTTACAGAATGTGTCAGAAATTTCTAGCACTGCCAATGGTAGTATCTACAGTGCTGTAATTACAGAACTTAAGAAAATCTAATTACTACTGTATACATTATTAGCAAGCTTGAAAATAATTTACATTGATAAAATAATAGAATTTAATTCTGGAAGCAGATACAAGTTACAATTACACAACTTCTGACGGAGGTTAATTGGCCATCATGACTTCTAGAAGCATGCATGGTTGGGTATATATTATTTAATGTGTTTCATATTCAACTGAAATGTCTCAATCAATCACTTATCAAAATTTGCCATCTGACTTACGCAGTTGTGATAGGCTGCAGCAACTGCTAGGCCAGGGGGGGAGGTACTTCCTTACTTGAGCTTTACAGGTATGTGCCCTCTGATAGGGTATGGTTTTCAAGCTTTTTTGGTCTGGCATGCATGTAGGGCATATATTTTGTTGTTTTAGTCTGGAATAGGGTGTGGTTGTGAACGAAAAACACAAAAGTCGCACATACCCATTTATTTATCAGACATGTTCTTTTAATTGGCACTAAAACTGAAACAGATAACTAATGTAGACAAAAAATATGGCTTGATTAGATACCACTATTAAAAACCACCTCTGTAGTACATATCACAAATGAAAACCATTCTGAAATAAGGTGTGTATTGATTTTGGGGCTTTGGTCTGGTATAGGGTATGGAAGTATAAAAATCACTTATTTTGGTCTGAAATAGGGTCCGTAAGGATTTTGAGGCTGGGGTGGCACACCACCACCCAAATTTTTTGTGAATACCCCTCCCCCAAGTCTGTTGGGCCATTGATTTCTAACTTATCTAACTGGAACACAGTACATGATGACTCCCCACTGAAGGCCTTATCATGCCAGACACAGCAAAATTATTCTTTGTATAACTGGTACCACTAGTCTACCAGTTCGGCAATATCTAAATGTTAACTACAGCTTTTCAACAGTCTTTAACAATCTTGACAAAAACCGTGGAGCCTGCTGAGGAGAAAAGAAAATATTTTGCTGCAGATATTCTGGTAGCTTGATGGTCAGATTCTCGCCCCCTGGACTCTTGGGGTTGGGGCAGTATTCCAGCTCATCAACCTCCTTGTCATGCATTAGACGGAATCTCACAGCTGAAAAAAATATTAAGAGTTCAAGTGTTTAGTTATAGTAAGTAAACATAACAGACTATACCTTATTATTACAAAATCTAGGCATTACAAAATTAACAATCATTATTTTTGAAAAGTTATGTTTATGTGCATTTAATTAACACGAATTTCCATGTGGTATATGTTTACATACATTTAATTAATGTGAATTTGATGCTTTGTGCATAATAATTTCTATAGCAACCTGCACTTTTCACAAGATACATGTAAAACAAGAACGTCCAACAATTAACAGAACTTGAGGTTTATAAAAATCTAACTTAAGTCATAGTCCAACAAAGGTATTTAAATTAATAGTGACTATTCAATGAATGGGTCCAGGGATGGAATGCATCTTGTCGGTCCTGGAAATTTTGCACAAGAAAGTAGAAGTGAGCTAACCCTTGGAGATAACGATCATTACATTGACAAATCTAAAGATAGTTTAAAATCAGTGTTGAATGACAATGTGTCAACTGACTCTGACGGAGAGGTAGATGACATGTAACTTTGATGGAAATAAAGGTGTCTTAAAATAACAATGTTGTAAGATAGTGTGATTTTAATTAACAATGACGTAAATTAAGGTGCACAAAATCAATGTGAATTTATGAAATTCACGTTAAGAACATGCATTGTTAATTTCCTATAATAAGGTACCAGGGCCCAGTTGCTTGAAAGCCGATTAGTGTTAACCCAGGGTTAAACTTTTAACCCACGATTGGATTTACATCCTTACAGACTGATTTGGGCTGTCATGTCAGGTTTATGTAACTGGGTTTCAGAGTAAAGTTTCGACAATGTTTTAATATAATCACCAGATTACGTATTGATAGATGAAAAAAATTTGCCTAAACTTTGGCTTAACCCTGGGTTAAAGTTAACTACCTTTTGAGCAACCTGGGCCAGTAGAGTGTGGCAGGGACCAACTGCAGCTCTCCATTTTAAATTTAGAGAGGTGTAAATGCCCATTTTTAGATCTATTAAACTTCTACAGGAAGTAATCGTGATAAATAATTACCATGTTTGTTGTTATTTACAGAGAAATATTCGCAGTGAAAACTGTCAAATAAATCATTGTTTAGATGTGTCTCATCCTGGGTGACAGATATTCCAGTCAAAGTGGCATAAAACTTCAGGATTGCCTTCTGTTCCACCAGCTTGCTCTGCAAGATTAAAGCACGAAGTTTAAGTCATAAACAGTTGCCACCCATCAGGTTAAAAAAAATTCTGTGACTTTTCCCAGACCACAAAATATTTTTCACTGACCATGCATGTTGGTTGCATATGTCGAATAATTTCAAGTGGCCAATTATGACAAGGACTTCTGGGGCATTCTCCCAATGTGTTTAAAATTTGACCACTCTATAGCTAAATGGCAATTTAGCAACCAAAACATTAAGTTCCCTGACTTTTTCCTGACTTTGAAAAGCAATTAAGAATTTTCTAGACTTGATCCAAAATTCCCTGACCTTGAAAAAATTATTTTCCCAAACTTTCCCTGACCTGTGGCAATACCCTGATAAGGTACTGTCTCAGTGCCATTTTCACAGCAACTTGTCTTGCAGTGGCTGGCATTGTGGTATATAATTTGTTAAAGTCATTTTGCAAAATAATAGTAAGTTAATACCATACAATAGTTGGTTGTAGAAAGGAGATCTTTAGCCTACTAATACGTCAGACTCTTCACATCACACCTTGTCGGGGAAACCCCTAACAACAAAATACAAGAGATAACATAATTTCTCTCATGTGTTGTTTATCAGGGTGAGGGGTTTCCCTGACAAGGCCAGCAATGTGCAATGTCTGTATTAGCAAACTTAAGGAGATTTTTTTACAACTTGGTGTTTAATATTAATAGCAACTTGTCTCACAACAATAATTATTCTTTTGTAAACAGTGCCTTAATACTGGAAGCACAGAAGCAGAACAGCATCTACAGTCAGGGTAGACTGCAAACAGTCCCATTTTCTTACTTGTTTTTGTCACAGAGGATTCAAGTAGCAAAGCTGCAAGAATAAGCTGGCCACATATATGCATGGTGTGCCCGCATATATTCCTTATGGTTAGTGTTCTCTCACTGATCTGGCTCTTGCATTTTGGACATTTTGATAAAAAAACAGCTTGCAGTCTACAGCCATGGGGAAACAGTTAATAATTATAATAACTTTTTATAAAAAAATAAATGCTGTAAATATCTGCAAATAGACTGCACTTGTATAAATTGTACATATACAATTATATAGCTAGGCTGCACCCTTAATGTTTGGCTGCTCTTTGGGGAAAAATGTCCTTATGATCGAACCACAAATGTTTGTATCCATGCACATTTGATATAATATAGGGCTCCACAGCCACCTGAAATTCTTCCAAAAAGTGCAGTCTATATATATATGTGTGTGTGTGTGTGCCAGTATTTGCTTGGCTATAAGAACAAAGAAATTGATTATCATAATTGACAGCAAATCTTTTAAATTTCAAACACCCAAATACTTTAAACTAGTTTAAAGTAAATGAGTTATAATTATATCATATATATATAGAAACTAGTACCTACCTGTAGGTCGTTCAGTATTTCAGCATTGACAGAATCGTCACATCTCTTTTCCCAATCTCGTTTTTCTGTGAGGCCAACTGCTGCAGTGTAGAGTAATATTATAAAACTGCATGAGCCTTCAGCTTGAGTTGGCATGATCTACCAGCGCATACATGTACCTCAGTGATGTATAGTTACATAATGTTAGACTTGTACCCTGACTCAGATGCATGCACATGTATCTATAGGGGTAGCAAAATTAAGGTACTAATTAAAAACATCATGGATCTCAGAAAAATTTGTTCCAATCTCAAAATCTCCAAAACTTTTTGAATGAGTCATGATGCACTGCCAGTTGTCTAGAGCTGCATCTTGCCAGGTCTTGGCTTGAGTCCTCAGGGCTCATATTTTAACAGGGCACTGAAGTAAAAGTACTCATTGCTAAGGGACATCAGAACCCTGTTTTATGCATTATTATAACAGCTTATATGTTATTAGGGGTTATGACTTCATGGAAATGTTTTTTACAGAACAGAGAAAGAATTGCATCATGTTACAGATTAATATTTCAAAGAATTTTCCATACAGTTTATATTGTCCACAAAAGGTATGAAGCAATATTTTAAAATAATTATTACTACTTGCTAACTCCCCCATATGTAACATATTAGAAACAAAACTACATAAATTTACTTATTATAATTTAAACTCTGGCACTCTGACTAGTTTTAAAAAAAGTAGGTTTTCTACGTCAGCAAACTGTATGCCAAAGGAAGGGACTGATCAAATAAAAGTTGATATGTTATGTTCTAGGTTTGAGCTGACATTTTGAGTACTTAAGCCCTTCATTAGAGCAAAAGAGGGGCTAGCAAAGGGCTAGCGCTCAAAACATCAGCTCAAACTTTTCACCTTCGTGATGAAAAACACAACATAATTCAACTTTTGTTGATCAATCCCTGCATTACTTACCTTCCTGATCACGAGTGAGTGCCATCAGTTTTGCACTAATGGTTTCTTGTTCTCTTTTCAACTTCGCAATCTCTTTTTCCCTCTTTTGGCATTCTTCTCTGGCAGAGCTAACATTCTGCATTTCTGTTTCCAAACTGATTCTTAGTTGGTCAATAAATGAATCGGAAACTGCAAAAGAGTGTTTGTTATCAATGATACAGCTGAAAAATACATTAATTTGTGAAATAATTATAGTATATATTTATCAATTAATAATATCCCAAATCATTTAGAATAATAATAATTGTGGTTTGGTCCTGTCACCCGACCAACCCTAATTTTTGATCATCAAAACTGCAGACCCTACAACATTTTATTGCTAATTTGCTACTTTTTAACAATTAACTACCAACTGAAAGGAGGAATTCTGCCGTGGGTTCCTAGAGGATCTGGGATGGACCTCTGAAATTTTTTTAAATTTACGTTTTCAGAAATGGTATTTCCTGTGCTTTGGGAGAATGTCATATTTTCCAGAAAGTATTTTCTTGGACTCAAAGTTAAGAAACTGTAAGGTGGGGGGGGGAGGGGATCATGGGCACCCAATGAACACCCCCTCCATCTACCAATGCTAATCATTGATATCTGTAACGAGGGCCAGGCTCAAATTTTTCTATGTCCCAAACCTTTCATTTTTCACCTGCAAAGTAAATTAGTTAAGGCTTTCATTTTAAGACCTGACTTACAAGTTACAAACCTTTGATGTTTCTCTCAGCATTCTGTTGTGCTTTCAAAAACTTCTCCTGCAGAGATTTCATTCTGGATATTATTTCTGTGTACTTTTTTTTGTAGTAACTTCCATCCTCTCCCTAGAAAAAAGACCCAGGTTGTAAGAATGAAAACACTTTGTCTTAATTGTAACAGATATGTTTCAAATTGAATCTCTTATTAGCTACCTGTGTATGGCACTGTTTAAGTACACTATACTGTCTGGTAATCGATTGAGTTTCATTTATTCATGTATGAGTTCATCAATTAGTATGCATTTTGCAGTGTTGGTAGCATTTATAATGTTCAAAGAATTTAAGAAGAGACAGTTGAATGAGCCCTCCCACTGCTCTGTGGTATTGATAAAACATGCATCACACTACTACATGTACAGTGGGAAAGTTACGAAACCTGGATCAGAACAGCCAGAAGTGGTTAGGATTTTACAGTTAAGATTAGGATTAGGTTTAGGGTTAGAGTTAGTATTAGCATTAGAGACAGTTAGGATTAGGTATAAGGTTTAATGGTTAGGGTTTAATGTATTGGATCCAGGTTTTACTTCTGGCTGTTCCATTCCAGGTTTTGTACCTGCCGCTCACAGTGCATAATATTATAATTATGTTTAAAAGAAGTTAATTTACCAGTAAATACATAACTATTGTTTTCATCTATAACATAGTCTAATTAGATAATCAAATAATCATGTGTCCAACAAACTTGAAAGTTTCATGTCAGTTAGTCATATTTATCTAAACAAATTAAACTAATGTCTCAACATGTCTGCTTTTGCTGCCAAATGTGTGTTAATGGTACTAAGTGAAAACTTTCAAATACTAACTGTTGCATCCGGACAGGATTCATCATCATCTTTCTCGTCATCACAGTTATACATCTCCTTGTGAATCACTTCATTATCATCTCCACTGTCATCTTGATAATGGTCATTATTTGTTCCATTCACTTGGGCTTGTCTTGAGTTTATGTCAAATTCATCTAATGCAACTCTTCCTGATCTAATACTGGACTTTGGACTTTCAATGTTATCACAAACTCTTACATTGTTCTCCAGTGCATTTATTCTCTTCTGCTTGCTGCGGCAAAATGCACTGTAGGTCTTTAATCTGGCAGCAACACCTTCAGTTGTCTCAAGGCTAGGCAGGGTATCAGCTTCATTTTTTTTCAGTTCAACTGCAGTATCTTCATCCTTTTCATTATTGTCATCATCACTTAATAATTTCTTGCCATTGTTTTCTGTTCCAACTGGGTTCACTCTGTTAGCAATGGTTTTGTTCTCAACAGATTTTTTGGTCTCACAATTTTTTTTGGAAACACATCTCTGTGGGATTCTAGTTGGAATATGACTCTTTGTTTTCTTTCTGTTACCAGAATGTTCAGTGATTAAATCTTTAGATTTATGACCTGTAGAAGGGAGCTTGTCAGTTGTTGATAGTCTGCTACGTGTAGTATGTTTCTGCAAGTTAAATTATCAAAAGAACTATAATGAGTTATTAATAAATAATAATTATTATAATCATCATCATCATCATCATCAACTTTCTTTAATCAGGATAACATGTGACAGTTATAGATTGTAAGACAATAAATAATTAACAATAATAATAAAATAGTAATAAATAATAATGATAATAATTACCTGGGGGTCAACTTGGTTTTGCTGAGGCAGTTTTCATTAGGTTACCCCAAGGAAAAAGTGAGATAATAACAAATAACCCCTGACAAAATGAATATCAATAGTTCTCTCCAATAGAGGTGCTCTGGTGACATTTGAAACTTTCCAGAGGCTTAAGGCCATACAGGGTTTGGCCAAGGGGGCCAAAAAAAATTTTGCTCAGGTTTGAATATTCAGTAATGTCCTGAGACAAGACCCCTAGCTTCTAACTGCTCTAATAGTAAATACTAATTTTAGAAATAAGTTCCTAGCCTTTGTCCACTCAGGTGTTCCCCCCTAACAAAAATTTTTGTCTTGCTACAGGTGTGCCAAATCTTATTTTCTTGCAAAACAGATGCATTGGTATTTGAGTCCACCATCTCGGCATCTAATCTATGTGTATTAAATAAAAAATGGCCTTGTCATAGATGTCATAAATGCCAAGTTTGTGGGATGGTGTGACTGGAGGTTTTCCAAATGTCCAATAGGTAAACGATGAGTGCCAAAGCCAAAGGTGCAAGCTTCTAGGGGATCCGGGGACATGCCCCCCTGGGAAATTTTGCAAATTTAGGGTCTCTAAAACAGCATTTCCTGCATTTTGAGACTCTTGGAAGCTAACTAAACTTTGTGTCAAATTTCTGACAAAACTAGCACAAAGCATGCGCAAAGCCAAATGTGAACCCAGGTCTTTCTAGGCCAACGCAACAGTGAACACCGTACCGAACGGTGGCGATTCAAAACCGAAAATGCTGCAGCAGTGTTCTGTTTTTGTTTTCTTTCAATCTTTGCCAGTTAATATAGTTCGTTCTATTTTATTGCAAGTGGCTTGCGTGGCTGAAGATTCGCAGGAAAACTGGAGATTTTGCTTGCGTGGCTGGAGAGCTGGAGATGGAGTCCAAACGCTGGAGTCGAGTCTCCACCCAAAAGCTGTCTCTACCTTGTTTTATTTATCACTAAAAATTTATGTCACTATACTAGTACATTGTATGGTCCATGATATTAAAATATTCATAAAGTTTACAGGTCAGTACTTGTAGATCTGATTACTCTCGGCCATTATCATTGCAGTACGCAAATCGAGTAAACGTATAGTCGTATTGCATAGCATGTTTGAAACATGCATGGGAATGTAAAATTTGGATCTCCGTGTATAAACTATAATTAATGAGCAATTTTATTCTAAATTATTTGCAGATTTTGAAATGAAACGTCGACGATTTTATAGCTATAACAAAATTATATTTCTACTCTCATATGCTTAGTTCTTACCTTTCTGAGTGGCTCATCGTCCTCAATTCTCTCGGTAACTGCAATTTTCCGTTTCACCGTTGTTCGAACATTTCGAGGACGAGTTCGGCGGACAGCCGTACTCACAGGAGTCGGATCTTCAATCCGCGATCTGATCGCATTCCCACTTCGTTTCGCAGATCTTGTAACAACGGGCATTTGCAAAATAAAATTATTCACTCAATAAATAAGTTAATCAACCAAAATCGAAGGAATGGACACCATAAAAAGATTTTGACGTTCGAAGAATTTGAAAGTCGTTACAAACAGCGCGCTTTTCTTTGTTTTCGATTCCAGACCCCACGCGAATCTGGACAATTTTTTGCCCAATGGGGAGGGTGTGGAAAGAAATGTCGCGCTCACCAGTACAAATTCGAAGTCTTTCTCGGTAAATAAGCTCAGTTTAATAATTTACTATAAATTCTAAAGAGTAAACTTTAGAATTAGAATTAAAACGATTTTGAAAGAGTTAAATATACCATTTTCTTGTATTTTGGTTTTCAAAATATGAAGACAATATTTGATACTGTACCCTACTACCGCAAGGGAATATTTTGTCTTTGTTGGACACCTCGATGCATTTCGTTCGCCGACTGGCGCTGTTGAATCCCTTTCTTCAAAGAATGGCCTCATCTTCAAGCACCAAGGTAATGCTTTGCTTTATAAAT
>JANVCK010266400.1:0-15356 GCA_026546655.1 Epizoanthus illoricatus
GTTTCTGTCTAGTTGTAGTCATACACCAGTCAACAAGGAACAGATACCTATCAGGTTACAAGTTAGTATATCTAGCCCATT
Source organism: Epizoanthus illoricatus (assembly GCA_026546655.1). Taxonomy (NCBI): domain Eukaryota; kingdom Metazoa; phylum Cnidaria; class Anthozoa; order Zoantharia; family Epizoanthidae; genus Epizoanthus; species Epizoanthus illoricatus. Next base: position 82 of record JANVCK010266400.1, read on the forward strand.
AACAGGAAAAGGGTCTAGCCATAGTATATATATACAATTCACTTCCGTTCGTAAAACAGTCATAGACCAGCAAATACTGGCTCACATTAAGTTCTGTTTGCATCATAACAAAGCTAGAGACAAGTGCAATTTGTCTGTCAAGTTGATGTCTGGAAACTACAATAGTTAGTTTAATCTTTTGGTGGGGCATGCACAGAAGTCAAAATTTGGAGATAGGTTTTTTTTGCGTATTTTAGAAAAATCTGGGTTTTTCCTACCTCATCTTTTAGCAAACCTTATTCGCCAGACTTAATGAAGACCTCAGAATAAGAAACGATAGGATGAAGGCAGAGAAATATGACAGGACACTTGTTAGGCCATTAATTGTGCTGGCAATGATGCTCGATATATCCAAATATGGTCTGGTCCAGTAGACCCCTTTCTTGTTAATGTGCTAGATATATTTACCTTGAATTGCACTATCACAAATCCATAAGAATTCATATTTAGCTGCTTTATAGCCTTGAATCATATTATTTATTTTGGGGTTCACACCTATGGTCTCGGCACCTGAAATAGAAAAAAGTATTTTATTATTAATATATAAAGTTTGCTATTTCAGCTGGGTATGTATGACTGCAAGAGGACCTGCCAGAGGATGAATTCAGGATTTGGTGACTGCATGACTGTGTAACAAAAGCTTTAATATAGGAACACAGCATCTAAGGTTGTTTTCTTGGAAAACTATCCAGGAGGTCAAACTCCCTTGTAAAAATCAAACCAATGAATATCATGGCAACAACCAAGATCTTGGGGTAAAATTTCTTGGCAAGAACTTGTTTTGAGTTTTCCAAGGGATTGACCATAAAATTAATTAACTACAGTATTCATACTATCACATCCAAGATGCAAGACTCTTAGTTCTCTGGATGACAGGTCCTTTTATGTAGCTGTTCCCAAGATTTGGAACAGCTTACTGGGTTCTGTGAATTGTACATCACTGGAAGGTTTTAAAAGCTTGGTTAGGACATTTTTGTTGTAATTTGAATACTAGATTGTAATTTTTTATTCAGATTGATGTAATGCACATTTGAAATGTTTATTCATTTGATACTTGCACACTATAAATGAATAAATTATATTTATACTAGCAGTTACTATCACAAGTGGGGTGCTGCCACACTAATTGACAACAAAAATATCTGCAGGGACTGCTTAAATATACCCTTCAACTCGGTGATTTAAAATCACAAAATTATCATGAGTTAACATATGTATACAAATTTTATAAACTAAGGGACCGGTCATTATTTATGGAGGAAGTGGGGGATAAAAAATCGGGGGGAGGGGGGTCAGAAGTATTTCCCAATGAAAAAGGCCTGGGGGGTCACATTCTAATTATATTATTATTATTATTATTATTATTATTATTATTATTATTATATATTGAATACTATGCTTCCTGACATCTATGTACTGAGCTGGAGCTGAGCTGGTTTGTGCTTGTACAAGTATATATTATGTACAGTAAGACTTTCTTGGCCAATTTTTGACACCCTCACCCCTTGTTGTTACATAATATTTAGACAGCCCCTTTGAGTAAACTGGTGCCTTCCTGTGCCTTCTTTAGAAATTTGGCAAATATAAAAGTAACAAAAGAAAACATTTGTTAAATATGACAGAAAATTTCAAAAATTTTCTTTAGTTGGGCCAAAGGGAAAAAAATTGTGTAAAGATTATTTTCCAGTTAACTGACTGTCCCTAAATTTTGGCTGCCAACCATAAAGTTCTTAGAAGAATGTCAATATAATCTTCACATTTTAAAAAAGTTTTGGATTTGGCCCCTAAAATTTTACAACTGTACATATACTTTAGTGAATATAGATCAAACAAAATCAATATTTCATATACTGGAGTTCCTACCATGGCATATTAGGCAACTCAATCCAAATTAATAATTATATTATTTTGAAAATAAATTACTTGCCGTATCTACATGTACCTACCCTAATTTCGAAATGATTGTAATCACAAGCACACACACATTTCAGATTGGTCTCAGTTATATTTTTTAGCTAGTGACATCTTTACACGGAAACTAAAAAATGCTGTTGATGTGCTCTAAAAAAACTGAGTGTGTGCTAGTTATCAAAATTAGTAAACTCAAAACTGATGTCATAACTTAACTGACAGATCTGAAACCTCTTGAATGAAATGTGGTGGGTTGGAGATACTTAAGGCACATTTTCTTACATACAGAAAATAACGTAAGCAAGAGTACTAACTAGAGGCTATTTCTGGAAGTTGAGCTTCACTGTGCAAGGTTGCACACAGAACTTTGCACACAAACTTCTCAGCTGCCAGAAAACATGAAGGGCAGATTGAATATCTGCTAACCCCTTGAAATCATGCACAAAGATAGATGTGAAGAGTTCAGTTGATTTCACTGGTATGCTACTGTGTTGCAAACACAATGCCAATATCAGCTACACCTTCAAATGTGTTTGTCAATTCACAATCAAAACAATGCAAAACGTGTGAATATATTTGAACTGGCACTAGACTCTTCAATTGTTTGTTTTTATTCTACGTAGATACAACTAAAATCTAACTAGAATTTTCCACTGTAAAAGATCCAGCCATCTTTAGCTACCAATTAATGATTAACAGCTGGCAACAAATTAAACAAAATAATTATAATTATTCCTGTTAAATTCCAAAAACTCACAACATATGGCCCATCAAGAAATCAGTTAGGATTTCTTTATTTCATAAATGTAACAAAAGCCAGCCTGTTATCTCAAATAATGGTTGCATCTGGCAAATACATGTATAAACTCAGTTTTTTCCCTAAATGCTTAAGTAATACAAGTTTCAACAAGTAAATTGTTATTCATAATATAGATAACAAATATATTATAATTGCATATATTCATATTTTGACTAGTGGGAATGAAACCAAACTTATTTTCAATTATATCTTGGAATCAACCTGCTGAGGACCAGTGTAGACAAATGAAATACTGTGGCTAATGAATTCTATAAACACCACCAGATTCTGCACATAGTTAAACATTTTAACAAAATTATATTATATGTACATAACATTTTTAAGGTCATGCAAAACATTTTCTTTCCAAGAGAAATAATCTTAGATTGAAATTTCATTTGATAAAAGTTATTATTTTACTCATAAATTATATATAATTGGACACTCATCTATAAATAGTTCAATCTATCAAGAAAATTTCAGACATAATCTTTAGAATCTAAGTAAACAACATATATAACTATACATAGGGATCAATTTCTATAAATTTATGCTGTGTCATATATGTGAACCATTTAGCTATTCGAGAAATTTTATGGTGTGTGATATCACGTTAAAATTGAAAAATTTAGAGGTATGGTATATACATATATGAAATATATGTTAATATAATATCTTAGTGCAAGAGATAACTTACTACTTTGAGTAGCAAATGATGAAAGTATCTCCATGGGGTATTAATTAATTAAATCATGGAATCTTTGCTACAGTCTAGTTACTGAGATCTTTTGGGGGTTTCAATTAATCTTATTAAATACTTTTGAATATTTCATAAACTAAGTGTTATAAAAGTAATATTATTAGATTTTATTATTATTGATGGAAAACTCAAGGAATCTGTGAAAAGATTCAAACTACCGATAAAAAGTAACCTCATCAATAATAGATTAAAGACAACCTTCTATCAACAAAAATTATATAAAATAATTTAAAATGCTATAAATCGAGACAAGCAGTTGTATATATTTGCTGTTCTTGTAAGGTTTTCTTGTTGGTCTATAGATGACCTTTCTGGAGTTTTATGGTTGACAGAAAAATCAGCTAGAACAGTAGAAGCAACTGCTGCACTTATCACAATACCTTGCTGTCAGTAGCAGTTATAATTACTTGGCAAAAATTCATTAAAAAACAATTATTGGTCTGCTCAAATGGAATTTAATTGCATTTTCAAAGGTATCTCCAACAATAACTTCTTCCTCTGCCACTTTCTCCTGAAGTGAACTGAAATAAAGTTTACCATTAAATATAATTTCATAGAATTATTGTCAACATTACAAGGTTTAAAATTATACGAAGTTCATTTACAAAAAAAAGTCAAAATGAATTGTAAACACATGTTTTCATTTTGAAATAAAAACCAGTTATTAACTTATTTTAATTTATGGCACAAGCTCCTTTTTCCTCAGAAAGCTCATCAACTGTTTTCACATAAATTCAACAATACTCATGGATTCTAAAATTCTTCCAATGCTATTGCCTATTGCTAATCAAAACAGTATTGTCTGATATAATATGTGTCTCTTGGCAGCTAATAGATCAACAAAAAGATCTGCTTTTGATCGAATTTTAAATCTGAGAACCAATATATCTATCTGTTGAGTGCTGTGCTGTCAAACAAATAATGCAATGAAAAAATATTAGAAAAGGAAATAACTCACATGTGAAGATTCTCGAACTGACAAGCGGGTAGGTGTCAACTAATTGCTGTACAATTTTGATGGCGGGGTCCTCTGCATCTTGGAAACAGAATAAAATTTCAAACTGCAAGAAAAGCAAATATATGTCTGTCACTATCAGTGTAAGGCAGTGAACTAGAACCCATGTTTTGATGTAGTATTAAATAATCTATACAAATATTGAAAGAGCTTTCTCAACAGAACCTAGTATAAACTAAGTAAGGTATTCCTATTCATTTTCTCGTAGTGCAAAATGCAACTACAAATGATGACACTGACAATGAATTTAAATTATCTGAGGATGTGAGAAGAATATTTGCATGAACGAAGCTAAGCAACTCTTATCGAGTTCGAAAACAATAACAATTCCACGTCCACACTCGGTCACAAACGAATGAACTCGGATCACCTTGGGGTATTTCAGCTCGAAGAACGTTTCCAGATTCTTCATTAAATTAGGTTCATTTCCAACAAGAGGCTGCAAAAAAAATAAGATAATTAGATCAGTGATAGACAACGCAAATTCTTCGGAAAAACAACTGGCATCTTCCCAGGTTCTGACTGCATTTGTAGACAATACCAGTTCATACAAACCAAATTTCAAACTGCGCTGCGCGTTACAAATTACTCAAGCGTTTACAATTTAGGTGAATGCACATGTATGTATGGCTGGTTTCTTACCTTCAAAATCGAAACCCCGGGTAACTCTTTATCATTTGCACATGGAGTAAATTTATATAACATCAGCTTCCTGCAAGCGCATAATATAAAAATGAATTACGAAGAAGTTTAGAAGAACTGAACTGGCCGAGGAAATATATAGTACGTTAAGTATTATGATACCAACTATAACAAAGTGAAATATTTCAAAGGCTATAGATGGTGACAATTTGTTATATTTGACAGTTCAAAATACTCACCCAGCTACAATAGCTTCTATCTGAAATAATATTAGCGTTAACCATAACAAAAGAAGGAATATTGCCAAGCATTCCAAGGCCGATGGGACGTGAAACACTCCACCATCCGACAACGAGAACGCCATCTTGCAATAATGATTTTGGTTGCCGGTTCAACGCCGTGACAAGTACAACGAGCGGCGCTGATTGGCTAACTGTTTTTTAACTTGTAAAACCATTTACATCCTCATCAGCTAATATTTACGTGGGAATTATGTGAAATAATTATTTTATAGGAAAATTTTAATTTTTGCTGAAAGTTCAAACCTACCCAGACGTGCGGTCAGGTGTTTTTGGGCAGAATATTATAGTCGAGCTGAGAAAATAAGTAAGAGAAGAATTGCAGGATGTTTATGAACGAACCTGGCATATCTAATCGAACGTTCGGTAATCGAATTCAAATTTATCGAATCCAACACAGAACACTCCAAAGTTCGATTGAACACAGCAGTTCGATTGAACATTTGAACTCAATTTTAATTTGAAGTCCGTATTCGATTGAGTTCTGTAATCGAACATGCTGATGCTGAAATGGTTTGTAATTTAGCAACCGGTTTTTATGCCGAATAATGGAATATAATCGAACTCGTTGGATAATGGACTGGTTCGATAATCGAACTCACCGAAAATTCTGGTGTTCGATTTAATATGTTCGATTACCAACTAGCTCAACCAACTGAAATTCAGTCGTTTGAGTTCGATTGAAATTTCGTTCGATTTCCATTCGATTCAGATACGCCGGGAATGAATAAGCCATAAGGCCTTACCGCAGGTTATGTGCCCATGTGACAGCTCAGCCACATTACGGGAAGCAGAAGTGTGAAGTGGCAGCCCCATAGTCATAGATACTAGATAGCGATAGCCGTGTCGTCCTGTTGGGACTGATCAGACTGATCACTCTTCAGCATGCATATATGGTAGCTTATTCAAGATTCCATTATTCAGAATTGAGTATAAATGATAAATGCTGTACATAGCACTGAAACGAAAATAGATTGATCGAAATGAAATTAAATGACGTACCTGGTCCCAACGAAACATTTTTCAGAACTCCGAGGTTTTCTATTCTATTCTAATCGTATAAAGCCCATCAGGCATCACTGCGGATGTGCAGGTGTAGTTGGAGATGTGATAAATAGGTTTTATGTACATTACGTCGATCCATCAAATTTCACCCCAAGCCTCGTTCACACCACTTCGTGTCGGACAGTTGGTATTCTTTTTTGGGAGTTCGTGGATGGAAAAATATTACCGATATTCATGTCGAATGCGACCACCCCCCCCCCCTCTTCTCCTGGCCCTGTCTTCTCTGCCGCGCCCTCGATACGAAAGCAGCGGTATCAAATTGAGAACAAACCTGGAATTCAATATGGCGGCCAGAGTGAAACTACAGGTTCGTATCATTTGTATGGGATTGACACAAAACGTTGAATATTCCAACTTGTCTCACTTCTCACCAATGTTTTCCTTTAGAGTTTTCTTGGAAAATGTTTTCGTGGCATTCACACATCCTGCCAAAGAAGATATCTTGTCCCTATCGTTGTCGAACAAACGGTGAGTTCGGTCTTCGACTTCATTCTTTGAACACTGAACAGTACATTGACGTGTATAAAATCAGCGTTCGAGATATTATATTTGTTAATTTCAGCATTATTTGTATTGTATATCTCTGAGCACTCCGTTTTGCGGAATATTTGTCAGATAAATAACGAAAACAGCTTCGTATCTGTATATTTATTAAAGAGAATATTTGACTGACTCACTGAGCTTGCATTCTGTACTCAGTATTAACTGTAAAAAAGAATGGACTCATTTACAGCAAATATGTGAATTGTTTGACTGTCAATGATTGCACTGGGGTGGGTAATTGAACAGAAATTCTCTTTGAGCTGAATTGCTCCACCTATGCCTAGCCTCCCCGCCCCTTCCCACCAGCTTAGCATTAATAGGTGCATAATTTAACGAACCCCCTTGTTTGTGCCTGGGATCCCAAGTTTGAGCCCAGTCTCCTCTCTGTTGTGTGCTTGTTCTGTGCATCTCAAGAATATGGCTTGAAGTGCTACATAGCTACTTGATCAAGACACAGCATTCTACTTGTAGTTGAACATTATTATAGGAAACATATCTTTCTTGTTCTTTCAGGGACGAGGAGAAAGAGCCTATGATATTTATTCGAGACTTCTAAAAGATAGAATAATCTGTGTAATGGGACCTGTAAGTTTAAACTTTGAAATTATGTATATTTTAGTTACCATTAAGTGAATGAAGATACCGGTTAGTTTTGTTATTGGAGCCAAATTAGTTTCTTGTGGAGGAGGGATAGGTCTGTGCATTGGCACATTTTACTTTAAATTTCATTTGGATTACGGATTTTAATCATAATAGGTCTTATGCATTATGCATTAATATGTATTGTGAGGTAGTACATCAAAATTATTTTGTTAAGTGACTACAACATAATTTTTTTAATACCACAATGCAATGTTTCAGTAGTTGCACAACAAAGGAATATTGATGTACTATGTCATAATGTATAAGGTCCATTATGTGGATTTATGGCAGAGTATGGTTATTTCAAGCAAAAACAACTTTGAATCAACAGATATGGTTATCAAATTGTAATGGCAGATTAACATTTTGGATCATGAAGCAGCGTAAATTGGGTTTAAAAAGCAAAAATAATAGTGGATCAATGGATGGATATCTATCACAATGTTGCAGTCATCAGATTTACGTATGCCAATCCACCCCCCCCTCCCCACCCCTGTGAGAGTTTCAGTTTCGTGGAAACCCAGGAGCTAAGCCAGGACACCTTCCAATTGTTAGTAGTTGCTAGACTACTAAAGGTTTAGCCCTTAGAAATTGATAATGTGGATTAAATATTTCTACTGTATTTAAAAACCATCAGAGAACTAGGATATATCCTTTAGATAGACCTCTGAAATAGAAAATACAAACTTAGTGTTCAGGCTTTGAGTGAAAGTGTTGGTAAGCTAGAATACAATCATTCAGGTTCTGCTGAAGTGAAGTACACTTGATGGAAATACAGTATTCTTACTAGTACATATACGAAACCTTCAGGCACACTCATTTATATTAATTTTATCATGTGTTAACTTTTTTAGAAAGAAATGATCAGTTTTTGCAGCAGTATCCCAGTATACTGTAGTACAGTGTTCCCTATTATCATAGTACCTGCAGTGACAGGAACATTAAATTCTTTTCAAAGAATTAAAATTAAAATTAAAATTAAAATTTTTTATGTCAATTTTACTACAGACAACTGTTAGTGTATGCTCTGGCACTTGTTTCTGGGGAGAAGCCTGTCAATATTGTATCAATTGGATGTATTTTCGCTTTTATATTCAGACAAAGTATTTTAAAAGCATTTGATTGTCGTTTTCTTTTAGGTGACAGATGAAATGTCAAGTGCGATAGTGGCACAGCTGTTATTTCTTCAGTCAGAGAATGGCAAATCCCCAATCCACATGTATATTAATAGTCCAGGTACTGGCAGATATAACCACTTTTCTTTTTTGTTGTAATAAATAATTGTATAGTAAAAAAATGCTATTAATATTTAATGTGGAGGCACACTTAGCCGATCAGTTGGTTTCCAGGTGGTCCATGAAATGATGAAATCATAACAAATGAAATTAAAGGGGTTAAAATCCCCATATGTGGCCCCAAGCTGGACTTGAACTCGAGTTCACCTGGTCCAGGAACAGGACAGAGTGGAAACTGGGCTCAAACTCAGGATCCTGGACACAAACATTAACTCACTAGGCCACACTGCTTCCTAAAATTTTACCAGTTTTGAGAGCAGAGCTCTCAAGTCTCACGCATTGAGCATGAGGCACACATTTAGATATCATCTCACACTCCCATACTGAGACATGTATTTCTCACAAGTCCAAAGAAATGACATAAATGGGCCTGTTCAGCCTTTATATAATATCCCTGAGTGTGTCAGAATGCACCATTTGATGTCTAGATTTGTGAAATTTTCCAGGGGAGAATACCCCCAACCCTCACTAGGAAAATCTCACTCCTTGAGAAAATCCACATTTGAGAGCTAAAGCTGTAAGAGACATATTGTTGATCACATTTACAAAATTGGTGGAAATAGGAATGTTAGGTGGAGACTGAAGTCTTTGCAGTCACTGACACCCAGCTCAATGACAATTGAAAATTCTCAGAGATATCTTTTACCTCTTTCTATTAACTAGTAAGTAATCACATAGACGTAAAGACTTCAGTTGATGTCAGTGCATTGACACAACTCAGTGCAAATATCAGCTAAATTTGCACAATGTGCAATATTCTAAATCACAGTTTCATTGCCTAATAAAACAACACAGTGCTGAATTAATCAATGGTGGAACAGTTCATCTTTGTTTGGCAGGAATTCATGGCATGAGACTGAGTGGCTCACTGTTTCAGTTATGCCACTGTGTTCGCTTCCAAAGCCAACAAGACAAATGTTTCCTTGAGCTCTGAAACCTTTGCTTCTATGTGATTATAAATGTGTAATCCCAAAGTTTTTCTCATGCAATTTGGGATAAATACACACTCATGAAATTTTCAAAGTGCGCTCACTGTTCACGTTCATGGAGTTTTGTTATTTTTATTCAGTCGTACTTATAATATGTTATTCCAATTTGTACTTGAAATTGTAGTTACACAGTTATACAAATCAACATTTATATTTTTATAATTATTGCTTTAATTTTTCTCATGCAGGTGGATCAGTAACAGCTGGGCTAGGAATATATGACACTATGCAGGTAAGTATTGACATTGCAGCTGTAGTTCTGTAGACACACTACTCAAAGGTTTTCAAATTGTTTAAGGGGGCTTACAGTTAGAATGTGTAATAGTAGTAGTAATGATGTAATAGTAATGAGGAGAAGTTAAGAGGTTTTTGAAGAAGAAAAAATTCAGTGACATACAACAAAATGTATTTGCTAAAAACCCAAGTGCACACTCCTCATATACATGTGTCGATGTGCGGCTGGCATGTGTCTATCAGCTATTAACCCCTAACAGAAAGAGCTACCACTTCAAAATTTTCTGTCTTTTCCTAAAATTTATCTGCAGACAAATTATAGCTACAAAAACTGCCCCAATGTCATGGCTACCGTATTTTTAATTGACACTTTTAAGAAAAGTGAAGTTTTTTCTAGAATTTAGATTTAATTGGCTTGTGTTTTGAAATCATAGATTTAACTAATCAATCAAGATGAATTTCAGACATCATCAAAAATATCACAAATCACATTTAGCAGCACATGTACCGCGTAACTACTATTTTCTAGACATAGTAATTGCTAAAATTATGGTATATAAAACTACGTGGGCTAAAAGTTATAAAATTTGTCAGAACCAGGGATGATGGTTTTTAACCGAAAAGGTTTGGACAAATTTTATAACTTTTAGCCTAAATTGTTTTATTAATGTAATAATTTATATATATAATATTTTCTATCAAGTAACTTTTCACCAAATTATACAATAATGAGCACTGTACCCTGATAAATTATAGCCAATGCCAATTTTCACCCTGTTTCTGTGTTTTTCCAGTATATCCAGCCTCCAATCTCTACATGGTGCATAGGCCAGGCATGTAGTATGGGGTCATTACTGCTGTCTGCCGGCAACCCAGGACTGAGACATGCCTTACCACATTCACGGATTATGGTTCATCAACCCTCGGGAGGAGCATATGTAAGTCGATGAGTAAGTTGACACTATAAAGGGTGCTTTCCATTTGTCGGGTGTGGCTGGCTAGACTGGTCAGTTCTCAAACAGAACATGACAACTATCGGAACTGGTTCTGGCCAGACTGGCTGTGCTCATGGATTAGAGCCGCTCAGTTCTCCTGTTCTGGATGGCCAGGGTGCGGGAATTTGGTGACTTTTGGCAGGAAAAACGCTTGTGCATGCCTTGACCTTTCCATTTACAAAGACCAGTAACAGTTCTCCCAGGCTGGCCTGACCCGACAAATGGAAAGCAAGTTTACCTTGATTGTGGTAGATAGAATGGGTGTGGAATTGGACAGTCATGTTCTCTAATTATGATCTAGCAGTTGTTATAAGACAAGGTTATGTAAAACCTTTTAAAACAAATGTTTTTGATCAACTTTATCGTCATTAGGTTTAAAATGCATCAGTAAATAAAATATGATGATAAAGTTGATCGAAAATGTTTGCTTTAAAACATTTTATATGTAACCATGTTTTATAATATTCATATAGTTTTTATGGAGAATTTAATTTTAAACATAATCTAGCAGTATATGATAATATAAATTATCCATTTTGCAGGGTCAAGCAACAGATATAGAAATCCAAGCTAAGGAGATACTAAAGTTAAAGAAAGTAATCAATGAAATATATGGTACACATACTGGGCAGACTCCAGAGAAAATAGGTAATTATGTTATTCAAAGTAGGCACATTGTAAGTACTTGATGGTATTCAGATATATTGAATCCAGAAGCATCTGACAGTTTGGACTACATTAGGAAGAACAGTCAAGGCTGAGAAAATACAAATCATTGTTGGTTTTAGCAGTTATTGAAAACTGATAGTATTTGCTTGCTAGAATTGAAGTCAATTACTTATTGAGCACTTATCAGTGATTGTGTCGGTAAATAGAAGGCACTGAATTTGTCTTTTAGAGTTGAATTTGGTATTGTTGTTTCTATTGGAGGCAAGGTGTAGTTTAGAAGATCGTAATTCCCACATCAATTTTTGTTTGATAAAATCCTATGCTAAACCTATCAGCTGATGCAGACCAACACTGAGCAAAACGGACCATTTAAGATGTAATTTGTTGATCCTTTTTGATTATGTTTTCATCATCACCCTGATGCATTGTTGAATTAGAACAGATTTTGTATGACCATCCGTTAATCAATGCAAATGAAACGACAATGTCACACAAATAGCCTCTCTACCAGTTACACAATAAAAATATTGCAGTGATATTGAATGGGTTCCAAACAACCAATCAGTGACTCTAGAGGTTGGAAAGATGTGACTACCCATGCAATAAGTCATTTTTTGTGACTGACCAGCAGTAGATATAACATGGCACACACAAATGTTATTGGTTGATAATCTTTACATCGCATTGATAACAACACAATGCTGAACATTCTCTGCTCCATGGTCATACAAAATCCATAACTGTTCACATTCAGTTTTATTCAAACAAAATATTTAAATAGGCTGTAGCAAAAAGGAAGGACGTGGAAATTAATATGACTGTATTTTTCTTAGAATACAAGAAACAGTGTTCCATATTTAACCCTTTGAGTCATGAAAGTGCCTTTCAAACCTGAGCAAGATGAACAACTCTTAGCCTGCTTGTAGCCACTCTGTTCTAGCTATCTCTGCCAGAATTAATTACTTGGCTAGGGTAACTTTTGTGGAACTCACAAAACGGGGGCAAAACGTGTGACTATATGGGTGAAGACTGTCGTTATTGAGTATATTCTCATACATAATATACCGTTAAATAAAATTAGAGTGTGCAAGAAATAATCAGTCTTAGGACTGAAATGGGATCATTCTAATTCAGTATCCTTTACTTTTTTGCAGCTGAAGCTCTAGAAAGGGATTATTTCATGTCTCCAGAGGAAGCAAAAGACTTTGGAATTATTGATAAAGTACTGGCACACCCGCCAACTGAAGAAACGCATGAAGAATAAAAAAAGACTCATTCTCATGACAGCACTTCTAAAGACAACAGTCCAAATTGAACGGTTGTGTGAAAGTTGCCTCAACAAGGGACTTGGGCCCGTTTCATACGTCAGACGTTTCATACGTTGAACTTCCATGCGCCGAGTCTAATGCTAACAAGCTTGAACAATACATTTTACTCATTAGCATTTAGGTCGGCGCATGAAACGTTCGACGTTTGAAACAGACCTACGATTTGAATTGATATTGCCATTTTGTGACTTGTGGAATTGGAAATTCCACAGTTCTCGATTTTTCAACAAGATCAGAGAGTACAACCATTTATCACAGCTTGAAGAAAGTATATATTCTGTGTAGAGACGTTGCCAGAATGACCATCTCGGCATTTCTTACATTTAATTTTTCTGAATTCCACCTAAATGGGCTGATCAAATGTTTATCATATAAGTCTATATGACATGATAATATTTCTCCTAACAAAGGCCAGAACAGGTTTGCACAGATCCAGAGTGGATTAAAAATAGAGCAAGAGAAATAGATACAGTTATTTCAAAGAAGGTTGACATCTGCAAAGTGCAATATCCAGCTCTCAAAGCATGATGGGAGCTCATAGATTTCGCTAATTACTGCAAGATAATTGATCAAAACATCGGAGATGTTCGTACACTTTATCTGTCTGTTTGGGAGTCAAAGGAGGCTGCACAGTGCAAAATAATGAGCCCCAGAATTCTATTGGCGCTTGGTATTGCGCCTTGCAGATGTCAACCATTTTTGAAATAGCTGTATATTAACTTCTTGGATTTATGTGTGAGCTACGTCTTTCAGTGAAGCTAGTAAACGTTAATCACGAATGTAAAGTACTTCCCCAAATGGTTTTGATGAAGAACACTAAAACATTTTTATGCAGATATTGTAAGAATGCTGATTTGCATCCAAGATAAAGGTGTGAACGTTGGGATCCATAATGCGGTATTCCCAATTTAATTGTCATTGTTTTTCCTCATAGGCCCGGTTCCTCGAAAGCCTATGAGTAATCCTGGATTTGTAGTCCAAATCAGAATGTTGGCACTAGTCAGTTAAAGCACGTTTACAATAATCATGATTGAAATATAATTTGATGGTTACAAAATTATTCTGGCTGTATAACATTATTTGATAATGTTTTTTAGCCCGGGAAAAGTAGCCGCTACATTGACAATGCAAGCACGTTTATGAGGAACGTGTTTATTGACTAGTGCGAATGCGATAACAGTCTTGGAGAAACTGAATCTAATGATGGGTTAAAATTTACAATCCTAGACGTAGCGCTATAAGCAGCTTTCGAGGAATCAGGTTCTAATCACAGTACAAACTATATTACAAAGAAATCGTAGTGTAAAAGGGAGGACGTAAACCGACGTTGCCACTGAAAGTATTTTCGGTGCATGTGGGTCTTCAACAAAAACCAAGTTTTCACAAACGTAAAGTCGATCATCAACTTGCAAAATGTATTTAATGTTCTTTTGGGAATTCCAAGCCACATACAGATTATATTTATATGTACTTTGTGTGGTTCTTTAAGCTGCTTTCTAGAAATCCTTAGAATCAGAGTCATGGAGTTTATTCTTTGCTTTTGGTAAATATACTAAACTAATGTTTCACTTGACAAATGCCTAAACTATTGCCTTGGACTTTCATTATTCGGAACATTTGCATTCCACTATTTGAAAGACAGTCTTGTCTGTCCTGTTTTTGTTCCAGGAACTTTCTCGTACGTTAGTCTACGTTTCTTGACTGGACTGTGTCGGTCACTCGATCTCGTGAATATCGACCACTCGTCAGTATCTGCAAAAGAGAAGTTGAACAACAATGCACTCTAGACTTTTTAAATAGCATTTCAAAATACCTTACATATTTATCTTCGTGTTTTTCTTGATGAATAACTAATAAGTTTAAGAATACCAAGTAAATAGCTGTTTATCACTCAAGTGTTTTAGAAAAGCAGTATTCTCAAAAAGTATTGAAAATACAGTAAGACAGTACCAAACATACATTAATACACACACACATACATACATACATACATACATACATACATACATATATACATACATACATACATACATACATACATACATACATA
>JANVCK010266511.1:0-15346 GCA_026546655.1 Epizoanthus illoricatus
AGAGGCAGAGGCAGAGGCAGAGGCAGAGGCAGAGGCAGAGGCAGAGGCAGAGGCAGAGGCAGAGGCAGAGGCAGAGGTAGAGGCAGAGGCAGAGACAGAGGCAGAGGCAGAGGCAGAGGCAGAGACAGAGACAGAGACAGAGGCAGAGGCAGAGGCAGAGACAGAGACAGAGGCAGAGACAGAGGCAGAGACAGAGGCAGAAGCAGCTGATGTTAGCACGAAAATTATGGTTGTATATACACAGTACAAACTACCTGTATTGCGGGAAGTAACCAGCGGGGATCGAGGTCTCTAGGAAATGAAGTAATCACCAATTCTAATTAATTGTAATTAATTTACAACAAGCAGCTAACCAAGAACGGCGTTAGAGACATGACACTGTACCACTACTGATTTAGCACCTGCTTGCGGTATGCATGTATGTATTTTGTTGCTATTCACTAACTTGTGAACAGAGTGCCTGTTCTCAGGCTACTATCGACAAACAAATAAACCCGTTTCAATATGGCTGCGTGAGAATGAAACCGAGACAATGCAAAGGAATATTGCAGATATTTTCAATTTCGTTACGACTTCCTTTATATAAAGTTCCTATGCATACTCTCAGGAGTTCCATTCCTAGAGCGGTTATTAGTAATTTTGGAATAGTATCTAGTGGCTTCATGTAAACCTTAATGAATAAAAACCACGCAAAACCTTACTGGATTTGTCAATTTACCATTGCTA
Source organism: Epizoanthus illoricatus (assembly GCA_026546655.1). Classification (NCBI taxonomy): domain Eukaryota; kingdom Metazoa; phylum Cnidaria; class Anthozoa; order Zoantharia; family Epizoanthidae; genus Epizoanthus; species Epizoanthus illoricatus. The sequence goes on from JANVCK010266511.1 coordinate 727, forward strand.
TTTCTGACTCGAAGGTTAGTGCACAAAGACTCGCCATAAGCAAACTCGACAAACTGACGCTTATCAAAGCCAAGAACTTGTCAAACATGTGTTATATACAACTTATTAGACAGTTTAGTGTGTAGTATGGATGGATATTTTTACGAGTCGTGCAGTATTGACTAATACGAGTCGTGCAGATTGACTAAAACGAGTCGTGCAGATTGACTAATACGAGTCATGCAGATTGACTAATACCAATCAATCAACCAACCAATTAGTCAATCAATCAATCAATCAATCAATCAATCAATCAATCAGTCAGTCAGTCAGTCAGTCAGTCAGTCATTCAATCAATCAATCAATCAACCAACCAATTAGTCAATCAATCAATCAATTAATCCAATAATCAAGCAAGCAAGCAAACGAACAAATAAATAAACAAACAAACAACAAGCAATCATTTCGATTAATCAATACTTACAGAAAATAATAACCTTCCTTTGAATTCTCTATAGCGGTTTTCCCGCCATGCTTTTTTGTAATCATAGTAGGCAAGACTAGACCCAGTCTCTCCTGTGGAAGGCTGCGCTGTGGTACATGTTGCCTGGCTGCGGGTGGCGGGATTAACACGTCACATTTAATATGCACCTGCTGGTAAATTGACTCTTGGCAGCAAAGTACAGTCTTTGCCGGTCTATATAGTTATGTTCTGTCAGTAGTTTGTAGAACGTGTGACATTTGTCATCAATTTAGACAGAATATAACTCGAGGAAATGACACGAATAAGTGAATGAGACAGAGACCCAAAATGCAAGCATTATTCAATGAAGGGAAAAAATTATTATTAAGATATAACATTTATATGTTTTTGCAAAGATCTAGAGTCTTGAAAAAAAGAATTCCTACCGTTGTACGAAATTCAATCTGAGCATTTCAGTAACGATGTATGTACGTCTTTCAAATGAATACTGCAAGATGTTGCTCTCAACTCTAACGGACACTAACTGATGAGGAATATACATCATTTATAATATTTTTGAATATAAAATTATAAATTTCTTGCTCCTACGCGTTAGAATTGGTGACGCTTTTAGTATATCAGTTGTTACTTTCAAAAGATGCATTTACTTTTGCTATTTGCATATATACTAGAACAGAGAGCTGATAGCAACAATATTGGCCCCGTCATGTACGTTGATGTTCCGCCCTATTTGCATTGAATTAATTGCGGCCGACCGCACCCTTGTACATAACAGCACGCGTGATATAACGGCTGAAGGTGGAGTCTGCTTTGCAACTTGGAATCTTAGAATATTGAAAAGTGACCTCACATCCACAGCATATAACCAAATGTAAAGAGTTCAAAACTACACCACGACCACGAAGAAAGAAATATTCACATCAACACTTTAAGAAAAAAAAGCGGACTTGAACCAAATTATAGCGTAATCTTTTCAATAACCTTTGGTTAGTTAGTAAGCTTGCAGCTTCAAAATCGAGGAACTACAACCGAGGTATAGAAAGTATTTCATTAAATATCTTCGCAAGCTTTTCCATTAATTATAATCGTTTAGTATTTATCAGCCAAGGCTGATCATTCCGCAGTTCATGAGAGAATAAGTACTCAGTACCTCGGCAGGAAAGACGTTGCGCCCACTTTATGGAACGACTAAACTAGGCTGCTTCAGAGCCAATAAAGGATCTGGGACTTTTTGAGTCAACACAGTTCACCAACTGTTTTGAGCAAGCTGCGAGCCGGAAAAGGCATCTGGAGAAGAGAAACTGAAGATATTGTTTGCTAAATTATTATTACTACAACAAACGGTGAGTTTTAAGCTTTTATTTTGCGAAGAAAGGGTTAATTTGAGAATTTGCTATGAAATTTAATGGCCGATTTTAAAAAACTTTTCTAATTTATTAAAATAATTCCGCATCCCAATATCATTCCGAGATATTCTAAGTAGTTCTGTACAGACAATACCTCAATATCTCATGATCAGCTCGTGCTTACTTCTCTAACCGATTAACTGATATGCAACGGCATTGAATACGTTTAGATATGAACGAGCTCTGGTCAACGGATGTTTTAACTCTATGCAGAGCAAACCATGTACTTGCCACACGTAGATGCACACGAAGGCTCGGGTGATTAGTTTAAGTTTTGTGAATGAGGGATGTGTCAATTAAGCATGTTTAGTATTGTCAGTAACAAAACTGAAGTTTAATGTTGTGTTGATGGATGCGATTTGGTTATACGCATATGTTCTAAGGTTATCCGTTATTCCTTATCCGTTATCAGTTCTCCGCTATTTTTCCGTTATGCGTTAAACGTTTTTCGTTGTGCTGATTTCAGTTGAGGGTCTTGGGTTATACACGGTGCCTGCTAGCTATAATGCAGATTAAGGAGCAGTTACTAGTGCACTACATCGCAGGAATACGCAAATGGCTGTGAAACAAGTTGCCGAAATTGTTGTTAAAATATTTCTTGAACCCAGATACTTAAAGTACGCTTGTAATGCAAATACCAAAACAAATAACCCCCGTTCTTCCTTTCTGCCATATTCAGTCCATTTCGCCTCCGATTTGTCGCAGTTTATCAGGTTCTGCTTCTTTTACATGTAAATTCACATAAAGATATTTTCTTTTATTCAGTGTTGTGTGAATGCTATTTCTCCTTGTTTGCTGTTTCAGCTGGTACTCAGGGTCCTTTGACTGCCATGGGTGCCTCGACGAGCTCAATGGGTCTTGTGAGCAAACCACCTGCCCTGCCACCTGCCAAACCTAACAACGCCACTAATAACAATACTGTAAGTACGCGGCAGCGCTAGAACAGGCGAAAAATAGAACATGAATAGAGAAGTAGAAATCCAGGTCTAGATACTAGGAATAGAGGGGGAAGTCCCCTTTCGAGGCATTGCGATATTTAAAGGCACATGTGCAATTAAGGTGCGGCTTTGTGGATCAAGAGAAAATTTTCTCGACCTATAAAATGCAGATCCCCCAATTATATTCATTGTATGTGATTCTGCCCATAGAACGCGCTGGAAAAGAACGATCTCGAAGTGTTAACAATACGTTGTGGTGTGTACAAGTTGTACTTGTTGCGCATTATCTGTATCTCTTCTACACGTCATTCTATCTGATTGCTGCAGTCATACTTCTTGTTCTATATCTTCCAAGCGAGTTCCGGTAGATCCCATTCGAATCCGCGGCGCTGAACAGCCGATTTTGCTTAATGACATATCACATCAAAGATTCAATATGCGAACGATATAAACAAAGCAATGACTAATAAAATGGCTTGTGAGGACGTATATGCAAGAATACGCCTTCTAGGACACCCCGCAACACACTGTGAAGGTTTGGAAATCATTCTTGGCATTAATCGACGTATCCCAAGCCCCTTGTATAACGTAGCAAATATAAAGAAAATGTGTCGCAGAGTGGCGGTGAGTATGCTCATGTTTGCAAAGCATCTGACTGAGTTCACTCTAAAGTTGCTTGGAAACGTAGCGCTGACGCACGAGAATACAGGTCGTTTCCGGAATCTCCTCATAGGGCTTATGAAACTGAGAGTTAGTTTGCCCAACGTGTTATCTATGGGATCTGTATACCATTCTGAAAAATAAATGCAAATAAACTAAAATATGTTTCAGTCAGTCCGTCAGTCAGTCAGTTAATTTATCTGTAATGTCTGTATTCTGTATGTATGTCTGTCTGTCCGTCCGTCAGTCAGTCAGTTTATCTGTCTGTCTGTCAGTCAGTCAGTTAGTTTGTCTGTCTGTCTGCCTGTCTGTCCGTCCGTCGTGCGCCAGTTAGTCTGTCAGTCGTGTCTTGCTTTCCATCTGTCTATCTGTTAACATAACCAAATTATATGGCTTTCTCTGCCGTCTCTCTATGCGTGACCGTGTTGCTTAAACCTTAGCTCATCAGTTTAGTATATAGACACGTATGAGTCTATTGTGAACGTACTTCTCACTCAGTTTCTTACCTGCAGCTCAGACAAGGAAACAAGAAACGACGAACGGAACATATATACATGACACAAACGAGGACTCCGGCAGACATGCAATAAATTTTCAGAAAATTTTTACACAAGACTCGACAGTTTGTAGAAGTATTATCTGCTGTTGTTAAACAGCAAATTACTAAAGCGAACTTATGATAGAGGTAGACTATGAAATTAGCTATGCATGCACGAAGTCTTGATTTGGATGAAAGGCGTTGAAAATCTCTAACTGTAGGAAGGGTGATGTTATGATGTTTGTGGCTAGTCACGTATGTTATGTCATGTTAGTGGTCCTCCATGTTCTGTGGCCTGTATTAATATTGTTCCCGTGTTGCGCTAATGTTGTACCAACAGGTAAGGTATCAATGTATCGATCCTATATTTTCGAATGGTGATTTTACTTTCTGATTTTGTAAATTTCTGAAAATAAGTTCTGGTCTTATATTTGTGCTTTTTATTAGACGGAGGTTTAGGTAGCTGGATAAAATAAGATGAAATATAAAACAAAGGAAACATAGGAAATAAGTCGTGCAATTGGCCAGCAACTGATTCAAATGTCCTTCACTTACAGTCTAACATGCGACCATCATCACTGTTATCCTCCGTACTGATCAGTGCATGTTGCGTGTGCGTGCATAGGTGTGTGTGCATATAGGCGTGTGTGTGCCTACGTGTGTGTGTGTGTGTGTGTGTGTGTGTGTGTGTGTGAATGTGCGTATGTCCATATTTATGTGTACATGTGTGTATAGGTGAGTATGTGTGTGCGCGTGAGCGTGTATGTGCGTGTGTGCGTTCCATTAGGAAGGGGAGAGAAGGATAGACGAAATACTGCACAGCGACCTGAGCCGAAAGGCGACTCAGACCAACACCGGAGATCAGTCGACTACAAACGGACGACGTAACAACACATTAACAAACTGAACAGGAACACGACCTTTTCGAGTTTAATTTCTGTTATTTTCCTGAAGGTAAAGGTCTCATCAGTGAACTCACCACCAGATTACAAGTTCGAGCATTTCGTTAAATTGTGCCAGAAACTACAAGAAGAGAAGAAACTCACTCAGGTAGGGATGTCCCAAGGGGAACCATGTCAACATGCTATAAGTGATGAAAATAAGTAGAGAATAATAGTAACTGAAAGAAGGAAATGCATCAATCAATAGGAAAGATGAAATACGCACTAAAGTCTATTCTCACCAGATGCTAAAGATGTGGTAACTGTCTATTTAACGGAACACGCAAGAAATTGTTTTGTATTAGTTTGTGTTCAATCTCGCTCACTTGCGCCATATTGGATTATGCGATATCGGTTGCCGACAAAGACCGAAGGACCGGAAGCGCGAACGAGCACGAAGACTAAGCCCTCAAGTTTGAGTTTTCTGAGCCACGGTACATCAGCCAGCAGCAATGAGCATGAAACGTGCGCCCACGAACTCCATGCAATGGCAAATACCGCATAATCCAACATAAAATATATGGCGCCCGTGACATCGAACAAACACCAATATCAAGGCAATATCTTGCATGTTGCTTTGTTCTATTCACGATTTTACAGCTTGGTAATAATATGCAGACATAGCATGTTTCGCTGGTGAAAAATTAATGCTTTAAAATGCCGCAATTTGTTCATACGCTTCAGTCAGTTGAACTCCAGCCTTCTTTAGGGGTAATGAAAATAATAAGAATATTAAAGCAAAAAAAAAAAATCTATGCACAATAAGATATTTTGGTCTTATGCAGCTGACTCGTCCCAGGTCGTCTCTAAGGAGTCTCTAATGCTAGAAATTAGAGGGAGAATGAGGGCCAATAAGAAAGTGAAGGAGCGTGGGGAATGGTGGGAAGGCCGGTCCCAGGCAGTACACGCGTGTAAAGGTGAGAAGTACTAACATCAGATAACGAATCAATTTCCCAGGTGCAAATCAGAATGGAAGTGGTTACGTGGCGACAGCGCGCGAAGAATGGAGACGAAGGCGTCGAGTCCAAGGAGAAAATTCTGGGCCTTCTTGCAAAATTTCGCGATGCACAGCAAGCTCAGGATAACCTGATAGAGAAGGAGAAGCTTCGCCTGGACGCGTTCAGGAACTGCATCAATGAGGACACTACGAACCGAATCAAGAGCAGACTGGAATTCTTTGTGCAGCTCAACAAGCAGCACGAGACGCTATTGGAGCTGGTCAGACAGGACGTACAGGACTGCAAGACCATCTGCAAGAAGTACCAGAACTCCCAGCTGAGGTAAGATGGTAATAGGCGATACCCTGAATAACGGATTGCGGTTCATATTCCAAATTATGTTGACACATTGTCAAGGACGTTTATCCTATTTTCATGAATATGGTATAAAATTTGTTTTTTAAAATTGGGATTTAGTACCTTCAAATAGGACTGAAGACATAACCAAAAGTGATGAAAGGAAAGAAAGTCTTAGTAAACGGGCCGAGTAACACCAGCCAAAATTTATGGCAAATTTGATGATTCGTAATCCACTTACATCTGTGCCAACTTATACTTTAGCTTAATTCACTTGTTCTGATTCCCTTTCTAGACTATTTTTATCGAACCGAGTTGATTATTTGATGGCATTTCGTCATGTTTCACAAGAAAGAATTGACGCCGAATTTCAGAATTTCCGCCTGACAGCACTTGACCATTTCATGTATTGTATGTGTACTTGTTTGGTCCTCGTTTGACCGTGAGGGCCTGGGATCAAAGCTGTGTGAGAATGTTTATATGTGTGTGTTTGGATTTTTCTTCTCTTTTCATGCATGCGTTATGCTTTCACACTCTCTGTACCTAATCTCATCCATTAAATCAATATTTGCTTTATGTAACAAGCTTTATATCGGTATTGATTTAAACTTAATTCGTAACACAGTTTGAGGATTCACTGCAAGGAACTGGTATTATGACATAATATAGCATAGTGACGGCACATGGTTTACCGGGGGTGTGCCTACTTTTTAGGACAAAGAAAACGTTTAAGGCTATGAATATCTTGTCTAATGGTAATGTAAAAGCTTTAACCAGTTGACGCAAATGGCAGAAAAATAGACTTGATGTCGCAGTATACAAACTGATCAAATACGCCAGTAGTTTTAAACATAGAAACGGCTTCTAATGACAATATTCAGTCTCTCACAAATACATGTACAACACTCACATATGCACACATACGCGCGAGATTCACAGGGATTTGTTACCGATTTTTAAATACTTCGCATACCCAATGAGTGTTCGAAAGCGTCTAATCTCTGACCAAGTTTGGCGAGTACACTCGCACGTCCTATATCACCTCCTTACAAAACTAGATATTTCCGTTACATACGTTGGGTTATTCACGTGCAACTGTATGTTTGCCATCTCACCGGCTGCTGTGATCTAGCAATCATTCCACGAACATGCGTTGGACATGAGATGATAGATAGCCAGAGACGCGCAGCGCCGAGTTGGCTATAATTGGAATAGTGGAATAATTGGTTTATTAAAAACCACGACAAATCTTACTTTATTTCTCTTGAATGTTGGGGTAAATCAAGCGGATTTTAAAGAATGGATGGTTATGAGCCGATAACCCTCAGTTGTGGAACCAATCAAAATGTTAGAAATTCAATAACCTGTGGTTTGTATATAATAATATTACTTAACCCTATCCGGATGGTATCCCTCTCTTCCTTTGTGATGCAATATCACAATCTCATATAATCAATACCAAATATTATTATATGGCTGATTAATTTCGCGCCCTGTCATTGGTCAATTTTAGGTCCGCAAGTTGCCATACTGACCTCGCGCTCTCCAGCGACCGTGCCATTTACAAACAAAAATTAAGTTAAAATGCTGCAAAACCATATAATAAACATCTTATTAGCCTCGTTTGCTATGTCCGTACGGTAAGTTACGAATCCTCTTGTTTTCCTTCCCTTTTTCATAAAAGGAAGGAAAAAACTCGGTCCATAACTTACCGTACGGACCTCGCACTCGGCTAATACGAAGTATTTACGACGGAGTTACAACATAATAATATACTTTGTACTCGTACCGAGCAACATTTCCCTGATGCTATTGAACTGCCCTACGGAGCGCCCCCGGTTACCAAGAATGGTTTATACACGGCGCCATGCATGCAAGACGTACACACGGATAGCTGGAGTCTCTTGAGTTGTGTTCTTTCTCTTTGTTTGTTGATGCAGATCGAAAGGTTTTGAAACCTGGATAAAATGTCCGGGTGCCCCGGCTTATGACTATGGAAGCATCGGCAGTTTATGAAGACAAAGTAAGGAGCTGAGGATTGTTAACAAGGTGAATATTACTGGACTGATTTAGGACTACTGTATGGCATGAAATGTGTTATGACTTGTGCGGGAGTTAAGCTATGCAGATTTACAAAAGCCTAGTTTATTGTGAACATACAGTGTAAGTTTGGCGATTTCAGCGAGACAAGCGCTACCTTAAGCTACCTAAATAACAAGAAATAAAACCAAAATGCTTGCTAGCTTATTTAAATGTCTTATCTGTTGGAAGAAACTGATATAATTTAATATGGCTGCGCCTCATGCCTCTCAATCATCGTAAGTAAATCTCTCTACGACTCGTATACGACTAACGCATGCGTCATACGATTTGTCATATAGGATTTTGAAACATGTCTCAAAATTCTGCGACAATCGCAGCAAAGTGATGCAAATCTGCCGAGATTTGGACTGGAACGAGATGTCAAAATCCTACATTTCCAATATGGCGGCCGCTCCTGTTTCTGGTTTTCAAAAGAAAAGTGATTGCCAGGCGGCGGCAACTTTTCACTTGTCCGCCAACTTTGACAATACCATATACGGATATATAGTCAAGCAAAAATCACATCATATCGCACGCGTCAAGTCGTGCCGTGCGAATCACTTCACCATTGTCGTGTACGACAAGTCATAAAAGACAATCTTATCGTCTAAATCGACCTTACGCTTTCCCATCGTAAGACTCTGCGGTCTATGTAAAATGGTTGATGGAGTTTTCTGTTAAAAAGCACTCTTTGTATCTTAATTCCATACAACTTGCGAATGTGTTTATTTCGTGCTAAGGTCTTGCTGCAGGATCTCTTTTTGCAAATCAAGAAAATCACAAAAAAGTTAATCCCGCAACATTTCGTGTCATGCCATACAATAGTTCATAGATCGTTCTTTCACCGCACCAAGCTCAAATCGATTGTCTAGTCAAGGCACATGTACACTTTCTGGCAGAGTAGTGAAACAAGATACCCACATATCAGTTGTACCTGCACCTGCACCTGAATATGAGCCGAGTATACTAGCCGTTAGTGAGAGGCTAGAGGTTGGTGACCGGACGGGGTTCTGTGTTAACGAGTATAAGCCCAGCTCTAAATCACTTTTGTACCAACTGGAGTACAGAATGCCAGTTGGTGCTATCATTTTAATTTGTTATTATATAATTATTAAATAATGCATATATAAGTGCTATATATTCACTGAAAGTAAATACAAATATTTTTATTCATTACTACAGGTAAATAACATTACCACCAGGTTTTGAGATTAAGGGTTGTGATAACTGATATATCTAATTGAATATTTTCACAAATAGCGGCGCGCAAACAAACACACATATGTACAAGAACTTACATTCACATACGCGAACACGGGCGGCACAATCATAGATATAGATATAGATATAGATATAGATATAGCTATAGCTATAGATATAGATATAGACATAGACATAGACATAGATATAGATATAGATATAGATATAGAGTACGAGTACGCAAATATATACACTTATACGAACACACGCACGCAGAAGACTTAGACGTCGCACGTGTACACACACGCATTCTTTCCAAGAAAAACAAGCACCACGCGGAATTTAAGATAACTTCCGAAAACCCCTATATATTACTTCTGTCATGCAGTTGCTTTCTACCATTTACATTTCGTTGTAGTTACATGCCAGAACCCCTCTTCTTTATTTATTTATTGAAATTGGACAACCGGTTTCTGAACAACCATCCTATTTTGGAGTACTTTTCCGGTTTCTTTCAACATCGGGAGTACCAAATTCCTGTATTATATTTTGAATGTTTTTCTAGTTATACAGGTTTCAGACTGGACGGGTACTTTCTACCAATACCCCCAACTGAGTTGAACTGAAGTTGAGAGTTCAGTTGACTAGTCTCAGTTATGAGTTACTCTTGGAACAAGAGAAACTCGTATTTGACCTTGTAATATCGATAGAAATATAATAATCTGCAATAGTAGTAGATTATGATGTAAAATGCTAGACTGTTACTATGATCTGACGATAGTTAAGGTGGCTCCTAGAATTTACGACTCCAAAATGTTTATCTTTTCTCACAGAGAAAAGTAACTGCAAATCTTTTTTACGTCAATCTCTTACGAAATGTGATACTTTTAATATATGTTAAATTCAAACGTGCACTCCGTTGTAAATTAAAATATATTAAATACTAACTGAGCAAGAACACATGATATTCAATAAAAAGGAATTATTTTGACACACTCCAAGTCAATTTTTTAGGCATAATCGCTGAGCAATCGCAGGGCAGGGGAAATCTCTGATAAAGTTAAATAAACCAGTTATTATTATTATTAATATCAATTACTCTTTTTTATTTAAAGCAAAAAGAAAATTTAAATGAAACCAAATACTTACATCCGGGTATCAAAGAGAAGTCAGTGATGCCGCACCAAAGATCGAGATCATTGGTGATCAACCATCATGGTCACGTGGTAAACACTCAATAGCACGTGATTCGTTCCGTCCGAGCGCAAACGCGAAGTTCTCAAGCAGGGAGGAGAACCCAGCGGCAGTGTTCAACATACTGTAATTTCATCATAATTTGATCATCTTTCCTATGTTAACTTGCGCATGATAAATAATAATAATAAATTATTATTACTATTATTATTACTGTTACTGTTATTATTACACGGGAGTACTACAGCATCCATAAGAGAAGTTCATGTATTTGTTCAGGGGCAGATTTTGGGCGGTGGAAAAGATGCTAGGGGGGGGAGGACCCCCTTTCGTTATCAGTTTACTTAGAACTTTAGAAAAACGCAGTTGGCTCAGACCTCCCTTTTCAGCCCTCCTCTTTCTCAATTTTCTGTACCCGCCCCTGTTCTTTATTTTACCATCATCATCAGATTCTGTCTGTGTGGACATTGCGGAAAACCCCAAGGCTGTTTTGAATAAACCGGCAATTGTACGTCAAAACTGTAGTGTATTACTTCTGTTACTGTTGTACAAAATTCGTGACAGAATGTTATAAAGCCACTCGGAAATATTTACGAAATGTTTGTTGATCTGCCGATCAAACTATCACATCTCCCAAAGTACAGGGCCAATTATATCCGTCAGAAACGTATTCACAAAATGTTTCTGGTATTTGATATTTTAACCACTATAAGAGCTGGCATGCAAAATATTGAGCTTAACAACCTATAGGTGCCCTTAATATGGGAGGCCAGCAGAGGATTTTCTGCCCTGTCGCTTGTATGCACAATATTGAGCTTAACAACCCACAGGTGTCCTTAATACGGGAGGCCAGCAGAGGATTTTCTGCCCTGTCGCTTGTATGCACAATATTGAACTTAACAATCCATAGGTGTATTTAATATGGGAGGCCAGCAGAGGATTTTCTACCCTGTCGCTTGTATGCACAGTATTGAGCTCAACAACCCATAGGTGCCCTTAATATGGGAGGTCAGCAAAGGATTTCCAACCCTGTTGCTTGTATGCACAATATTGAGCTTAACAACCCATATGTTGCTGTATGATAAAACCAAGTGTGAGAAAAGAACAAAATCAGAAAACAATAATTTGGAGCATAATTTTGTAACCGAAAAGCTAATTTTCAAGCAAATCAATTTTTCACACAACAGGGAGTAAGAGCCCCTACTAGCCCCCTAAGTCTGCCCCTGTACCGAACAGGTTTAGTCCACATACAGAGTCAAGTGAAAATGTGATAAAACTGAAAACACATTTGTGTAAAATTGAACACCCAAACCTACATTTTTTTAAAAACGTTTGTGCAACTTTATGCAACATGTAGCAGGGCCTTTGAACTTTGGAAAAGGCGCTAAACAAATATTTTATTATTTATTATTATTTATTTATTCCAAGAAACATGTACCACCAACTTTTACTTTAAAAAGATGCAGAAATGATACATGTATGTTATAGGTTTTGTGAACTGGTGTTCAAAATAGTAGGGGGAATGCTTGTTCAAACAAAATTGCTTTTGAGACTAAGATTCAGAAGATATAAAAGTTGATAATGCATGTTTTTTTTGCCATGAGGGTGAAAAATGTGAGCTGTTTCAAGCACTAGCTCTTTGTCAGAACAAAGGGGAAAGAACTAGTACTAACACTTGAAATGTCTTTGAAATATTGTTTAATCCTTGTAAAATGTTGCAATCACTTAACTTGCTTTGTAATTACCTTGTTTTAAATGTGTAAATTGCTTTAGAGTGCTCTCACAATGCAAGGAATGTAATTTTCGAGAACCAAAATTTAATAGGGGGTGGGGGGGGGCACACAAGTTTTGGTGTTCACTTAGTTGGCCTCTTTTACATGTCCACTGTCAATAGTGCTTCAACCCTGATCCAAGGTACATTCTATTGCATCTGAAATCAGATCATTGCAAAAAGGAAAGGCACAGTGAAAGAGTCTGCAGCTTGGCAGATTTATCTTAAAATTTTGTTTGAATTTTAGAGATAGTTTTCAAGGATTCGTGTATCCTCGATGTAGCAGATTTGGGGTTGAATAACTATTACAATATAGTGGGGGATTCCCATTCAGATAATTAAGTATTGCAGATTCTGATTTTAATAAGAAAAAATAACTGCAGACAAAAGGATTTGGCTTCCCCCTTTCATCCCCTCCAGAAAGGATTAAAACTAAATTCTAGTTAAGGGTATCACTGTACCAGTCCAACAGGAAAATAATGGAAAGGTTGTTTACCTTTACTCTTTATTGTAAAGCTATTTCTCTTCTTACTACTCTAGACATTTCTCACTAGTTATGATAAGTTGGTGCCATATCAGCCCCTGTGTAAAATGATCAGAAATCTTACTTACTTGGGCTTTGCTTAGATGTTACTACAGTAATCATTAAGGCATCGATAACCTGCATAGCAAGCGCAAAGGGAAGGGGGGGGAGAAGAAAAAACAAACGAAAAAGAAGAGCAGAATGGGGAGAGAGAGGGGAGCGCTTGCAATAAAACCCCCCATAACTCTTATTTTACATTCAAATTATGAACGTAAAATTCCCATTGGCTGAGAATTATGTGATGTGTCAAATCTGTCAGTTGATAGTAACTCGAGTAGCAAGTGGGTGAAGTGGGGATTTGTTTTGATTGAATTTTAAAAAAGTTTTGATTTCACAGTTTGCATCAGAACACATAATGGATTCTAAGTTTTATGCATTACCTTGACAATAATACTTATCACCTTCAAATTATACTACAATGTATGCACCGCCAGAAGACACTGCGATCAAGAAATCTCTCGAACTGAGAGCTCATAGAAAATGACGATTCCAATCAACAGAACATTATACAAAGACACGTTGGATCACTCTAACTAGTCTTGAGGTAAATGAGAATTAAATGAAATTATTTCTTGCAGTGTTTGTTTCTATTTATGTCGAAGGATTTGGTTAGGAAATTTGTTAACTGCTTTGAAATTCATATCAGACTGTGGATCGTGTGAATTCCCATACAGGTCACAGTTCCCGCTTTGAATTGTTGTAAACTCAGATCCAAAGCGAAACCACAAAGAAACCCTGATTGCATGTGATTGTGATGAACAAATGCTTGACTGCATGCATTTACTTTATTCAGTTGTGCTGCAGTTGATTTGCTAGGAGCATTGAAATATTTAACCTGTAAGAAAATTTATGGTTCTAGTTAAATTACGTTGTCAGTGCATGGCATCAAAACTCCCTGCTCTGTTCTTCGTGTTTGTTGTGGTTTCTAACAGTTACTTCTGTGCTTGTCACAGATATGCTCTTCCATAATAATCGAATCATTCAATTTTGAATGTAACTTCACAAATATCATGACTCAATTGGATTCTTGTTTGAATTTCCTGTAAACATTTATATGATTGCAAGTTAAAGTCAGTTCAAACAGCACAGTGCAACTATAGACTGTACTTCGATGCTGACAATTTCAAAAGCAAAGGAGTATTTTTAGGCTGCATTATTACCAAATTGCTCCCGTCCACGATTTGATTTGAAAGTTGAACAAGAACAAAAACGGGTCACGGAATCAAACATATATTTCATACTCTCCTGTTAAAAGAATAGGAAAGTTCTAATTCACGGTTTATTGACAGATAGTTGATTGATGACATTATCTCACTGCCATATCAAAAGGGGCGGTAGAGAGTTATGGTGGGTTTTATTGCAAGCACTCCCTTCCCTCTCTCTCCCCATTCCCCTCTTCTTTTTCCCTCATTTTTTCTTTCTCCTTCTCTCCCCCCCTTCTCTTTGTGCTTGCTGTGCATGCTAAGGCATAAAGGGTACTGGATAACTTTACTCAACAGCTCTCAACTCCGAATCTTTAGTTCCAGTAACAACACAGGGTTTTGCAAGG
>JANVCK010266622.1:0-15345 GCA_026546655.1 Epizoanthus illoricatus
ACAACAAGAAATGATAAAATGATTATATATTAGTTGAATTATGTAAAAACAATAAGTGTCTAAATACATGGAACACAGTTTAGAGAGCGAATGGGTTAAACGTATTTAATGTCTAGCCCAGACAGGAAAAATTGGGAGTTTGTAATCCGTTTTTTAAAATCTTCCCCAATTTTAGTTATCCACGTTCCTTTATGGCTTAGTATAATCTTTTTGGTGTTTTTCTATCACGGTAACGTGTTATTTTTATATTTTCTTTGCTTTGTGGAGAATTTCGTACATCTGAAAAACGCCTTAAATAACCGTAACAACCGAAAGCTTTTGCTCCTTTGACCACTACGCACTTCTCCTCTTAAAATGTAATCAATCAAATCGTAGCTTCTCTTTTCTATGCCCTACTATAATTGAAAATTCCGTATTTGAAAGAATCCTACTTATTCCTCTTGGATCGGAATATCTTTCCACGTACCACTTCTAGAGACAAGCAAATCCTTACGCAAAATGGAAGTAATTGGACAAATTAGAATATTTGACAATCACAAATTAGCATTATTAGGGCCCGACCATTTGATTTTGTGGGGGGGGGAGTGGAAGAATTTCGAAAACAAAAGTTGCACGAGCCGAAAAGCCAAAACAAAATTGAAAATTTTGCACGACACAAAGTTATAAAAAGAGAAAGAAAGAGAGGTAAAAAAACAAAAAATGTGCAGCCAGGATTGAACGAAAAAATTTTAACAAAATCATTCTTCCATCCCCCCCTCATGAAATGGTCCTTCCCTTAATCCGAGAATAAAACCTTTTCACGTAATCAGCTTAATAAAATCGGTACCCGTATACTGGAGTATGGAATATGTAGGAAAAGAGAAACTATAACAAAATCTAAAGCCGAGCCATTACTCAAAAGTGCAGATCCTGATGTCCAGCTGATGACCTATAATACACTTCTTGTAATGAGATACTGCAAGTCTTGTGAAAACTCTGCGGCAGCTGCAAACGACAAGTATTTTGTTTATTGTTTTGCTTATTAACAAATTCAAATTTGCAAAGAAGACGGCAACAGAAACGTTTTCAGAAGAAGTGCACTAATCAAAGCCAAGTTTTGACACAGCCACGGTTAGAGACTGGTGTTTACTGCTTCTTGAAAATAAGAATATTATATATAGTAATGGATTCTACTGTATCTAAATGTTAGTGATACTAGAAACGATCACTAAGCTACGGGCAGGTGCGTTAAGATATAACATCAATTAGATTATTCTTTGGACAGAGACTCCTCTCTGTGTAAAAGACCTGCTTCAATTAGGAAATCTATAGCCGTGCCCCCCCCCCCTCCCGAGATCCCCTGTCCATAGAAAGGACCTAGTGTAATTTGGGAAACCTCCCTTTTTCTTTAGTGAAACATCTCCCATTGCAAAGGCCTGCCGTAATTGCGGAAATTCCGTTTTATTCTGGTGAACTTCTCTCCATACTAAAGGTCTGCTGTAACAGGGGAAATCCTCTCTCGATCTGGTAAAACTCCTCTCGATACAAAAGGCATGATGTAATCGGGGAAATTCCCTTTCGATCTGGCGCAACTCCTCCCGATACAAAGGTCATGCTGTAATTGGGGAAATCCCATTTCGATCTGGTGAAACCCCTCTCGATACAAAAAGACTGCTGTAACAGGGGAAATCCCTTCTTGATCTGGTAAAACTCCTCTTAGTGCAGTGGGGAAATTCCCTTTTGATCTGGCACAACTCCTCCCGATACAAAGGGCATACTGTAATTGTGGAAATTCCATTTCGATCTGGTGAAACTCCTCTTGATAAAAAAGGACTGTTGTACATAACAGGGGAAATCCCCTCTCGATCTGGTAAAACTCCTTTCAATACAAATGGCCTGTTCTAACTGGGAAAACATGAGTGACATTGAGCTCCACTTATGATGTGGCAGATGTACTTGAAACGTAAAAGTATTATCAAATAAGATTTCCGAGGCCGAGGAGATCACAAACAGGAAAGCAATCTTCTGAGTCAATATGGAAAGATTATACAATAAAAAAGTAACCGCAATATCATCATTTGTACAGATTTGAATTGCTCGGCAAATTACATGAATACGATTAAAAGTTAACATTACCACTGTCAGTTTCTCTTTCGTGTAAAGTGGAGCTTTTTCGCACTACAATCTTTCGAGAGAACTTTGTTCATCATAAACCAACATTTCATGTCGTCGATGAAATACAGATTTCTAGGAAGAGAATCACTCCTCCGTTCAAACGAAATTAAGAAAAGAAAATTGGTAGTCAAAAGCAAACATTGTTTGTAATTTTAATTCAGAGAAATAATATAAGAGCTTGTTATAGAAGCTTATAACTTCCCTCTGCTGAATCTGTTTCACACAGGATAGAAATTATGTACCAACAAAAGTAAGCACAAAACCATTTAACTAAGTATTTCTATAAGAAAGCTTCAAAGGCCTACAAGTAAATAAATTACTCCCGCAAAATCACACCTATACTTTAACTCGTATAGGCGGCTTTCTCGTCTTTTAATTATGAACATAAGAAATAGGATTGTCAATATGTTCCCCGCTTTCTTTGTATTTTTTTTTTAAAAATACAGAAGTTTGAAATTAATGTTGACTGCCAACTAATTCGAAATGCAATCAAGTGGTAGAAAATATTTGACATAACAGACAGAAAATACTGACCATAACATTTTCAAGATGTAATTATTAATCGAAGATCGTAAATAGCTACAAATGAATTTATATCCTCTCATCTAAGAATATGTAATCTTTGGAAAATCACCCGATGATTTAAACAACATCAGCTGGGAGAAATGTGCTTAAAGGTGTGCTCTCTTGCTAACCAGATGATCATCTTGTCCAAAGGACAGAACCTTAGATCTTTCATCGAATAGTATTTCAGTGCGGGTTTTTTTTGGTTGTTCAAAATTGTTTTCATTGTTTTAAAATAAAATAACGAAGACATTTGATGTAACTAAGCTACAGATGCGGTCCTAATTACGGGGTTTCCTCCATGTTCTCACAATATCATTCGCTTCTCAGTGATCACAATTACAAAGCGACAACACAGCCAATACTATCTTGTGTAACCATGGCAACGGAAACAAGAAGTCAATCAAAATCCCACCTGCCACGGCTCTTAAAACATTATGATCAAATAATAGCAACTGTATATCCACAGACATTAAAGGACTAACGACACCATTCAACTGCTCCACAAATCAGCATCTTAACTTGAATAAAAATTAATATGGTCAGGGAATACTGTGCGATTGTATTGTGAAGTGCTAAACTAAAATCTTAATAATCAAGTCCCCCATCCTATACACATTGGACTAAACAAGCCAATGACAGTTATCCTATAGTTGATAGCTCTAAATTCGCTTTTGTTTGATTTTCGGCGGTTTAATATATTCTGCTTGCTATTGATTTTGCTGTAATTAAAACGAAAAAACTGTCCAATGGAATATCACATACACTGACACGTTGAAAATATCGTTTATATATCGTAAGAGTTGAAGCTATATTATTTATAGTGAAATTGTCATTCTGTCAGGATTGAACAGCGGAGGAACATGTAAAGGTTTAATCAACGCGAGATATCAGCTTCATTGTTCGGAAGAGTTGCGTGTATGCAATGGGGAATCGTGACTCCTTTTAAAATACTTCTAGCTTCAGTGAGTTACAATTTCAATATTTTCATTTATTCTCTTTCAGGTACAAGGGTACAATAAACAGACATGTCATTTTGAAAGGGGGAGGGACTTTAACTTTCACTAACGGGGTGTTTGTTTTCGATTTATCACAGAAAAAGTGAAGTCGATCTGTGGAAGGAGAAAGATCCACAACGGCAGTACTAACGCAATGGCGATGATATCAAACGCAACGAGTGCTACCAACACCAGCCAGCCAAATAGCGGCAACACAAGCACATTAATGGACGACATAAAAATAGTTGAGGCGGTGTTATACAGTTTTATTGTGCTGATCGGGGTGACGGGGAATTCTTTAGTAATACACCTGGTCCGTACGACGCGTGCCATGCAGACCACAACGAACTTTTTACTCGTGAATCTAGCGGCCGCCGACTGCCTCACGCTGGTCTGGTCCACGCCCCTACACGTGTTCTCAGTAGCGCACGTTCACCCAGGCGGAACAACTGGCAGTTGGCTGTGCAAAATCTTCACCGCTAACAACATGGCCGGCATTACACTTGCAGTGTCCGTGTACACACTCACATTGCTCTCAATTGAGAGATACCACGCCTTGCTGAAGCCGTTCAACCAGCGCAGGATAAATGAGGAGAACGTAGTGTACTCTATCGCGGCGACCTGGATCTTGGCCACAATCACTCAGATCCCGGTATTTCACCTCACAAGGTTTGATGACAAACTTGGCAAGTGCAGCAGTCCCTGGACAGCACAGGACACCGCGCAAGCAATGAAGTACTTTGTTATCGCAATCATAACCATTAATATATTCATTCCGATTACCGTTGTCTCGTTTTGTTATTCCGTTCTAGTCAACGGGTTATACTGCCGCAACACCATCCTGGCAGGCAGGAGCGCGCATGGACGCAAATCCCGAGAAGCTGACATTCGTTCCAAGAAGAAAATTATCAAACTCTTAATAATAGTGACTATGGTGTTTTTTATCTGTTTTTTGCCCTTTGCTGTTCTTATGGTTCTCTTCGCCTCTGGGTTCTTTAAAAACTACACCGCACCTGATCTAATGCAAGTTGTGTTGGTGTTCGAAGTGACAAAGTTCCTGATGTACACCAACTCTAGCCTCAACCCCATCCTATACGCCTTCCAGAGTACCAACTATAGAAACGGATTCAAGAGGATCTTACTGTGTATCCAGAACTCTCGTATCGGACCAGGCAGCATTAAGGAGGACACGGAAGGCACGTTTAGGGACATGCCCCTGGCCACGAGCAATAGCACACACAATGGGGACAAGAAATCCTCCTACGGGACATCCGACGGGGAAAACGAGAATAAATAGAAGACTAGTCTTTCTATTGGTGACAATATCTTACCAGATTAGCTAAGTGGAGCATTACAACCGTCCCAGGAAACGACAAGAATGTGGTGTTACTAAAACAAATCTAAAGGATTCGTTAACCATCAATAACTGAGTATTACTTGAGAACCCTAGAACAATTTCAACGCTTGCAGAAGTGGTTTAATATCAGCTTTCTAGAATGTACGGAATCAAATCAACAAGTTTAGGTTGGGCGAAACTCGAACAATAACAACGCCTATGGAGAAGGAGCGCCAGGGGAATATCTCGGTGATATACACGGAAAAGATAGCCTTAGGACTGAATGTACACACTTCCATTCACTAACGCTCGTGAAACGTAAAGCCTGACCCCCGAGAGTGTCCGAGGAAAGTGTACTAGAACACGCGCCAGAATATCTTATCAGTAAACTGTAATATTAGCAATAACATAACCCAAGATACGAAAACATCCAATTGCATTTTGCCACAATGGTGCTATATTTATACAAAGCATCACTGAGATCTAAGTCTTCACTTGGGTAACTACAATTTTTAATTGCAAGTCGTAATGTACAGTCTGCTATTTCGATCATTTGCATGGCACTGACTAATGTTTATTTGAGGTTCACACCAAAGCTAAGTACTAGATACAGAGAGGCTGTGAGATGTGCTAGGACACGGGCATTTATAGTGACGCAGAATACATGACTTATATTATGTACTGACAGTGGCGTTCAATACAAATATACATAAACCAAGAAAAAGGCTTGTATCATTTTACAAAGACATCGAATCAGATTCTTACCCTTCTATATATTGAAGGATTTTTAACACGATTTCATTTCTGATCAATTTTTCCGGCACAAAAAGAGAGCAACTACTTGTTCGCTTAGTGGTAACTTAGCGTGTTCAGACTACTGTAAACAAATCTCACAGTTTTCAATATGTAACCAGTACAGTAATGGAAAATTCTAAAAATATAAGAATTGTTGGAAATTTCGATTATTTTCAGAGAAGTACTCAAAGTTCATTGTATCGATTTTGTTGCACAAATTTTTAGTTCTAATCAGTATGGTCAGAACAAGAAATTTAGACAGCTTTGTAGCTGGGAAGGAACATTAGCAAGAAACAAAGAGGTCGCAGCGACGTGGCGCGGCGAGCCTGGAGAAATAAAAATTTGACGCAAAACACCGTAAAAAAGGGCCACTTGCAGCAGATCATTTACACCAGCCAAAATCGTCCCTAACAAAGGAAGCTCTTTCGAGACGTATATCTAACTGTTAAAAGCTCCATTTCTATCGATTCATGCCGGATTTGTATCTAGGAAAACAAAAAGTAAATAAACACATTTACTGATTCATAGTTCAACATTTCTTCGCAAAAGTGAAAAACAACTGGACTTTAGAGCAGGAATTGGTTGCTGACAGCATTAGCTAGCAAGACCTTTGGGAGATTTGTAATTATTAGAAAACGAGTTTAAAACTTCATGATATTACACCAAAAATGCCGATTATAGACAATATTATCTTATTAATGCATCTTACAGGAAACGGCAAAAATACTATTTGTATTTAAACGTTTAAGTTTCTAATTAGGGAATATGATAAGTCGTTATTTCAGGAAAAAAAAGTACAGCAGCGGATATTAAGATCGTTCAGCTCAAATAAGAACTGCTTTTCGTTTTCTGAACTCGAATTTGTTCCGCGGCTTCGATTTTATATTTTAAAATTTGTATTTCATTCTCTGTAAATAGAAACATGATATCTTTAGTTTGTAGATAGTTTATTGGCTCAGCAGCCATGAATTGAAGGCCATCATTTACAGAGTATATATGTAATATGGCGTTTGCCAAATTTCTTCTGAAAAGCTACTATTGAGTATTAATATATAATTTCTTTATCGTCTAGCTGTATAATGTCTTTAAACGAGAACACTGATGGGGAAACGGACAAGAGATGACCTGAGGATTATCGAATTAAACTAAGGATTCCTGTCTCTTTCTACCAGTTTGTTATTAAAATTATACAACTTGAGACCAGAACTGTCAGAAGTGAGATATATTCATTTAAAAAATACTGACATATTTTTTACAGTTCTTAAGTTTCCAGAGAACGAAAGTACAGGTTTCTGATATCGACTTTCTTGCTACTCATCTGCGTGTGCTACAGTCCCTAACTGGCCCTTCACACTTGTGTACTTGAGATTCGGTACAGTTTCTATAATAACAAATCTGTGTTTGACAGGGAAACTAATTGCAGCATAACCTTTTAAATTCTTTTTACATATCGAAATAGATGCACGGCTAAGTTCAGATATCTTGAAATTAATATCTGAAATTGCGAAAACCGACTAACGGCGCATTCTCTACTGCGGATTTTAATTTCTTGGCGTGAGGATTAGAAGTGGTGACGCGCGCGGCCGCTTTCCGGTGATAACTGTACATCGACCGGTAAAAACTGCGGTGAAGTCGAGTTGTATTTCAAATCAGCATAATTACAGGCAGCTAGCATAGTTAATGTTATGCTCTTATGGGATGGCAAATGCACTGCCGAGGTTTGGAAATAACAAACACCTACTCTTTAATCTTCAACTACTGAATTGAGGAAGAATGTCTGTCAGAACTGTGTACTTAGTTGTGCAAAAGCAATCACTAAATTGACAGCCAAATTATTACGACAAACCAGAACTTGCGCACAAAGTTACACGGCAGACATTGCTGTCGTTCATGTCTCCGGATTTAGGAAACTTATCACTTAGAGGGTCTGAATTCCGCGGAAGGTGAACACATTGGAAAAAAGAACGTAATGTCAATATATATTTCTTCAGAACAAACTGTGGTTCTTGACAGAACAATACTGATGAAATTATTGAGACTCAAATAATTGTGCAATAAACGGATTGAAATGCTCATTGTTAGCTCGATTTCTTCTTTAAAATCACATTTTTGACATCATTAACATATTTAATAACACAAGGGAAAAAGCGTAAGACAAGACCACAACTTGACAACTGACGTTACACAACCATGGACGGCAAGAATCACTCGATCAAGTATATAATCCACGCATTTTAATACTTTATGTAATATTCTCAGTCACTGAAAGAAGTAATTTTGAAACTCCATTTTTTTTAAATTCTAGTTAAAACAATTTATTTTTGGCATCGGTAGCTGCTAAAGTTCCACCACGAAAAAGAGACGTCCCGATAAATATTTTAATTGCTATGCCAAAATAATAATTTTGATGCTGCAGAAAAGGTGATAATTTTATTTTAGTTCCAGGATCAAAGCGATCACCTTCGTCAGGCCCGATTTCGTCGCTAAACTAAAAGCAACCTTTCTCTCCCAAAACCAAAATTGAACTGTGGTAATTTTATATGCTAAGTATGCATTCGCAAAAGTTTGGAATAATCTTATCCTTGAAATAAGGAATAGTGTATCTTTGCCAGCTTAAAAGAAAGCTTTAAAATTATCTGCTTTCATTTGATTGAGATGGCTTTTAAAATAGGCGACACAGATATACCACTATGAATTGAAAACAAACGTTCTCGATGACCTTGCGAAAGGAACCGCATGACCAGACGGCCGTACACTTCTGAAAACTCCGGGTGTCAGAATTTCAGTGGATCAAAATTATAGCACTCAGTTTAATGTTTCTCATATGGACGAAGTTTAATAGGTTACGCTCGCAAGTTCTCCAATTTAATAATTTCCCTAACATTCAACGACTATGTCTGAACCGATAGCGGCCTCAGTGAACGAAACGCTTTTAATATTTTCTCACCTAGATGCGAAATGTGCTTCTCTCCCACCGACAATAATTAAGAGATGCGGACTGTTATTAAAATTACTCACCCTTTTGTCGACAAAAATAAGATTTCCTCACAAAATTTCGAAATGATTTATTTGATTTAAACACGTACCTAGTTTCAGTTTGTGTCTTGTTATTTTGTTACTGTCATCAGAATTTTATCGAAAATCCTTACTGTTTCCCGGGTTGTCAGTTACGCTAATATATATATTCCTGCCAATTTATCATCTTGTAAATAGAATTCTATCAACAGTGGGTTAACTTTGCCAAAACACTATTTAACTAAATAATCGAAATAGGTAAAAATATTTTAGAAATGTTCTTAGTGAAATACTACTGATGAATTTTGCCAATCTAATGGCCCCTCGTGAGTTGTCTCAAAACAATTAACGCAAATTACACGATTACCTTGTTCCTATGTCGTTACTAATTCCATACAAATAGCTGCAAGTTGAACAGATATGTAGATGACCTGATTCCACAACAAAGTTTAACATATTGGTTTCACGGGGTTTGTACAGATTTTCGTACTAGTTTTTAATTCAGTTTTCCAGACTCGAAGAACTGCTGACGAAGCAAGAAACGCATTAACGAACAACGTCAAATTACTTATTTTCCAGACTTTTTCAGGTCTAGAAAACTGGTCTTTGAATTTAAAGACTTTTCCAAACTTAGTAAGAACCTTGGTTTCACGTCATTAGTCAAATGGTTTCGTCTGGATTTTCCTTTTCTCCTTCGATGGATAAACGAACCCACTTCACTTGAAGGGCGATTTATCTGAAGAATTCTGGAGACAAAAAAGCTTGCTTTGTCGTATTCGTCGAAAGTGTTCAAAGTTTCCCCAAAAACTAATAATCTGTTACGGTGTACAAAGAAATTTCCAAAGTTCTAGAAATTCTAAATTGAATGAACGCAAATTAGGGTTTATGAGAAAAGTTGTGAACACTAATCCAAACAAGTTGACGAATATAAGATTTTAAAGTTACTTTGTATAAAACTTCATGTGTCTATAAATAACAACATTAGCTGATCTTTCTCGTCTACAAGTAATGAATATAGTATACGCATTAACTGCTAGGGGCTCCCCACCCTGGCTTCCCTCCCCGGCTCCTAAAATAATTTTAAATGATAAATGCAACGTTGCTTTGTCTTCACCACTTCCAGCTGGAACATCATTGATGTAAGCTGCTCAGTCAAAACCTGCTGTTTGATCGTACTTTGTATTTTAGAATTTTGCGAGGAAAGTAATTCGATAGTAATCAAATGTTCCAAGACAAATTTATTCTTATTCGAACTAATTTGACACTGAAATTAATTTTTAGCTTTTTATATATATTTTATTTTATTAACTAACTTTTTATATGCATTTATATTTTTAGGAAATTCCTTGTAATGCTTTTTATTGGCTTTAGGGAAATAAAGTTAGATGTATAGATGTAGCCAACATAAAGTTAGCATGTTATTTTCTTTAATTTTCGTTGCTCACTTTGACATAAGCATTTTTCTTGATGTAACCAAATGTTGACATCGCGCCAACGTTACAGTTGTATAATAGTATTAATAATATAATAATCTTAGTCTTGTATAATTTTAAATTGCAGACCATAAGCACGAAAATGACCCTCATTTGGGGAGATTAGGACATAAACTATATATGCTAATACAGCAACACCGGTGAAAGGGAGTTATAAAGTAAGATGGACTGAAAATATTGTGTGATTAGAATTGAAATAGGAATTCATTAATATAAAGAAAAAATCCAGGAGCCAGTAAAAAAGATTACAAACAGTTTCACAGTATACTAAGGATATTTAACAAACCAGAGAGATAACATGATATTTCTTTAAAGGGGTTCTGTCACGGCTATGGAAGACATTTTTGCGACGTACAAAATTCTCTACAACTCAAAGAAAATCTAAAAATAACAGGTTACTGTAGCAGAGAAACACAAAATAGACGATGATAAGCCATAAAGGAACAGGGATGGTTGAAATTCGGGAAGATTAAAACGGATTACAAACTTGCAATTTAATTTCGGTCCAGACTAGACATTAAAATAGGTTTAACCCATTCGCTGTCAAAATTGTGTTTCTTGTATTTCGACACTTATTATTTCACATAACTCGGCTGATATACAACCAATTTATCATTTCTTGTTGTCTGTTGAGCTTATAACTCGTGTTTCATGAAGGTAAATGCTTTTTCCCGATATGACACGAGAGCATGCGCATTACAGTGAAATAGCCCCTTTAAAACATCAACCCTTGAGAATTCTATATGGTCTTTGTTCCAAAGTAATGTTCCACGTAAACTAGCCGATTTTATTAGGGGCATTAAGCCCCACGTTTTACACTTGCCGGCAAACGGCACGAATAGTTACGCGTCCCCAATTCCTCAGCTTGTATAGCGTTTGCCTAGCATACAAAACAGTCCCTATCGGCTTCCCCAAAAGTCTGAAAATCGGGATTTCCGAGATCCTGTTATACAAAGACTGGAGTCAACACACCCTTTGAACAATGCCCGACTTGTCGATATTGACCCAGTGTTCAAAGGCGAAAACAAAAGTGTAGAGAGGGAAAACAAAACTTACAAAGGCAACATGATTGTGATTCAAAATTATCGTACTGCATATATGTTTACAGTTTGCCGGACCATCTGTAAACAGTATCTGACAGTCGTCGAAAGAAATGGTTCCAGCAAAGTACTCACAACATCTTCCTCGTACAACAGAAACAACATCTGAAGAAACCTTGATAAAATGATTTTGTTCTTGAGGTTCTCGTTCTAAGATGCACAGATTATAGTTCAGTAAGCCAATCACCAATGTTAAGCCGCATTAGTCGTGTGCCACGAGGAAACACGTGCATAGCAGAACGCCCTGCTCATGCACCTGTCACTGAGAAAACACGTGAATAGAAGAACGCCCTGCTCACGTGTCGCCGCTGAAGAAACAAGTGAATATACAACGCCCTACTCACGTGTCACTAAGGAAACACGTGAATAGAAGAACGCCCTGCTCACGTGTCGCCGCTGAGAAAATAAGTGAATACAACGCCCTACCCACGTGTCACTGAGGAAACACGTGAATAGAAGAATGCCCTGCTCACGTGTCGCCGCTGAGGAAACAAGTGAATACAACGCCCTACTCACGTGTCATTGAGGAAACATGTGAATAGAAGAACGCCCTGCTCACGTGTCCGACTGACGAAACAGGTGTACAACAGTGCGCCATACTCACATAATCAAGAAACAGGAGGACATCAGTACGCCATTCTCACATATATGTACAGACCAGAAATTACGTGCGTGAATGGTAAACTACGGCCTTAGTAGGCAGTAAGGCTAGACTTGCACTAAATTATGCAAATCGCTTGTGCCAATATCTTGCATGGCTGCGCCACAATAAGACTGGATTGGGTAAACCGGTCCATCTTTAGGCAATTCAGAACATCGCCGCATTTACAGATCAAATCCACTTCGATAAGCAAATTTAAATCTGCTAACTTACCTTTTTATTTTCACCAAGCTTGTGCCTTTCTATGCTTTTCCTAACCAGTCTGCAATAAAAGGGTTTAAATGTTGTTTAGCCTTGGAGAACACATCTAAGTCCAAAGACACTGTTTCTGGCGGGGGTGAATAACAATCTACAACAAGATTTAATATACACTACACAATTGCCCCATTCGCTAATCCAGAAACGAAAAGAGGTCTAAACGACTCTACAAAAAAGTGCTGCAGAGAAGTATGATGCAGAATCGTACAGGTACGTACAGCCTGTAAGGACTTTCATATATACAATGTACTTCATACATACATACATGTACAGAAGCTGCCCTCAGAGCTTTTCAATACCTGTTTGCATAGATCAGAGGAAGATCGAACTGAAAGCATCGAAGGTGCATGCTTGATCTCTCTCTTAGTAGAGGAGGTAACAGACCACTAACACAGGCATTAGCCTGCTCTTTTGGCAAAGTGCATGGGTTCATTTTACGTGCTAAATGTATTGTATCCTTGGGCCCTGCTTACAAGGAGATAGGGTAACCCTAGTGCTAGGGTTTCCCTAGCAGTATGGTCAAAGATAGTCCGGGTTTTCAAGCAAAATGCTACAGCCAGGGTAACCATACTGTCCGGGTCAACTCTGTTTTCTCGGGCGTCCGCAGTTGGCTCCGCTCCGATGTCGATTCATTTTGGTTCAAGGTCGGTCTCCATGTAAACACGCCATTTAGACAAGATAGAGTAATTGTACGTTCCCCTATATGAAAACAACAGCAGTGTTACACATCAGCTTGTTTAACACCCTTGATGACACATGGTGCAAAACACTGCTTCTGGGTTAGCTGTTTACGTACAGACGGGCCCAGTCCCGTTTTCGTTTCTGGAGAGGTGAATTGTACAACTGCATCGTAGTTTGGAAAAAAAAAAAAGTTAACATAAATGACTTTTATACTTCAATTGATTCCTTACTGAGTTACGTTGGACGTCAGTGTCGACACCAAGTTTCAAATGATATATAGTTATTACCAATATTATTTACATTTCTCTGAGGGCGTTAGATCACTCTTGAGAATTTCCTGTAATTCTCTTAACTCTTGATTGTTACTTGTCTACCCGTACTGTGAGCATTGAGATGCAGATTAAGCCATCCCTCTCCAGTCTCTCTCTTCCCTCTCCCAACCCACTTTAGTTTCATAGTCAGTCTACTTACATTTTCTCCAAGGGCGTCAGGTCACTCTTGAGAATGTCCTGTAGTTCTCTCAACTCCTGGCTCTCACTGCCCGTGCTGTGAACACTGTATGGCAAGACTGGTTTGGCAATCTTGCGCATGCTCCCTACTCGCACGAAATCTTCATACCCCAGATCTAGCAGTCTGTACATATAGAGAAAATCGAAATAACTAAAAAATTACAGAACAATAGATGAATTTAAGAATTGATTCAATCTTAGAAACGGGAAATGTATGTTCATAAAAGCTGGCTTTTTTGACAGTCGGTTGTGCAGCTTTTGCAAGTTGTTGGCTTTATTGAACGAAATAAAAGAACAGACCTAGAACCAAGAAAATGTTTCTACTTTCTCTGCCCTTGCTATCCTCACCCGAGTAAGATGCGATCCACAGCGACGTTTGTGGTGGAGGAGATGAGTATCTTCCAAGGCGTTTGGGCGGAAGCACAGCTGTAAATGAGTGAACAGATCGCGTATGAACTACATGACCTCTTATCTGATCAGTGGGTGTCTGCAACAGAACTACGTATAAAGTGCACTGTGGCTAATTTTAGTCTCCACCAGCTTGTGTCGTTTACCTCCCCCTTCCCCCCCTTCCCGGCCCAAAAACTGTCCGTGAAATTACCCGTCTTCGTTGCAAGGAATGGACAAAATATGTTGAAATAGAGGGAAAGTTCCAGCTACACAAGATGTTCAGTGAAGTGGGATAGGGTATGGGCTGCCTTCTAAGCGAGATACTTCACACAAAGAAAATATTCAAATAATTTGTAGTCCTTCTGCTATGTGGGCCAAATAAAGTAAATTAACGTAATAATAACCCTGTGCTTAGGAAAAGGTTTATTAGCCATTCAGTGCGATTGATCAAGGAAAAGTTGACAATGTGTGCTTTTTCCGTGAAGGTGGACTGACGTTTATCTAACATTCAGAGTGTTGGTCCTTTGTCAAAACAACTGGTCTATTCACCGACGACAAAAACTGGTTTTCTTAGAAACTATTCCACCTGCGTATAAAATTAGTGATTTAGTTGGCAGATCAGTATTCTGTGAATAGTGAGGCAAAGATTAGGGGTGAGAAAACGGCAAGAGTTGGATTTAGATTGGGCTGAGCTCTGGAGGTCAGTGAGGTGAGGCATTTTTCGATAAAGCACATCAATCATTGGGTCAATCTTTAACGTCGTAAGTTTCCTATATTCTTTGTATTCCGCTTTTCCCCCCAAGGGAAAGGGACACTGCTACAGGTTTCCCCAGTTACAGCAGGCCCTTTGTAGGAGAGAAGGTGACAGACCACAACACCGGCATTTGTTTACTGTTATCGACAAGTGTGTGGGTTCTTTAGGTCCCCCGATGGAAGGTCGAGAAATCATCATCATCGTCAATGCTTTATTTAAAACACGGGAAATCATCAGTCAATAACACAACGCTACTTAATAGCTAAAGATGTTTAAGTACTGTTTTGCGTGATTGCCGTGCGGGAATCGGACATTTAGTAAACTTGGTTAATTTCCCTTTTGAAGGTCCCTAGCGAGCTACTACTTCTTACATTCTGGGATAAATTGTTCCATAAGAGGGCGCCACCATAACTAAAACTGCGTTTTGAATAATTGGTACGGCAATTCCGTGTACGATTTTAAACATCAGTATTGCCTTTTGTTTTTTCGGCGAAACTAGACCAATAGCTTTAACGTCCCTGTCAACGTATGGTGTGGTGAAAGAAGGTCGCATAAATTCAACCCTCTGCAAGACCGAGGATAACAAGCTTAGGGCTTTTTCTTGTTCTTGGGCTTTTTTTCGGGAATTTGTATATTT
>JANVCK010266733.1:0-15335 GCA_026546655.1 Epizoanthus illoricatus
TATAATTTTGCAAAACTAAACAGTTTATGGTCGTAAACGAAACACAACAGTTATGCCATCCACCGCATTGGTATTTTGATACTGGAACACGCCTACTTTTAATGAAGAAAAATACCCCTTCAGGGGGTGGGGGCTTAATAGAGGCTAAGGACTTATTTAATTTTCGGTGCCTCAGATTGCAAGGGGGCTTATTAGAAGGGGGGCTTATTAGAGGCTGGGGGCTTAATAGAGGAGATACGGCATACTCTTGCAAGTGTCTGGTTTAGCTCTTCCTATAATTGCACATATAGCTATAGTTTGGATCGTATCGGACCAAAAAGTTCGAGATTCGGCAGGTTTGCATACATCATACCACATTCCTCTACAAAATGTTGCGTGAATCTAACGGATTCAAATTTTGTATGCAGATGACTGGGGGGGGGGGGGCTAGCGCCGACGGCAGTCTCGATAGTGACTGCTGGAGATTTAAATAGAGACCAGTGTATTTAAGTTATAACGGGCAGTGAGCTGCTTCATTACGCTTTAAAATGTTTATTGTGTCAGTGATTATGTGAGTATTTCTAGGCAGTCTCGCTAATTACACTAATTAGGTGACTGCATACCTAAGCCTAGAATTTAGATTATTTTAAAAATTATTTACATCCACGTCCTCGATCGAGGACTCACACCTCTCCAGTGGTGCCGGCATGGCGGAGTTCGTGTTCCTTGTACACGCGCTAGCTCTGCTGCGCACGTCAGTTTTAATTTTGACGACACTGCAGCTGCCAATTATACTGAAAGCAGTGAAGATGAATGAACTGTTAACACGAGATGCCACAGGTAGATTTGCGGCCTAATGTTTTTAATCAATATAGAGAATCTAGAATTCAAAAAGGATTATGAGCGATATATAATCATAAAATCGTAAAACACACGGATTAAAACGCGCGTCACTAACCATAAAACAGAAAGTACCACACTTTCGCAGCTGTCATTTTAAAAAAGAAATAAGATCTTCAGTTTTAAATTTTCAAAGAGAAAGATTTCTACATTATTAACTACAAAGCAGCCTCTGATCGAAAAGAGATGTTTTCCTTTTAAGAGTTGTATTGTGTAGTAATTATCAGTTTCTCAGTGAATCAAAAGTCCATCAAACAAAACTCACGCTCTTTGAGTTTTCAGATTATGCCTAAGGCGAAGGGTACATGAACACTTAGTCACCTTTGTATCTGAGGAGAAACAAGCAAAATGGAACAAGGGGGCGATTAGTGGTCCATTTATCGGGAGATCAACGTATTGAGAGGTCTTGTTTAAAAGAAAAGAACAAGCTTAGGTTGCCTTGCCGCGGGCCTGAACTATTAAAACCCAGGTCAAAATCATGCAGAGTACATCATATGACAAGGTCAAAAATCGACGAGTATTTATTCTATAAATAAATGTCAGGCTAAACTCACATTAATTCTGGCACTATTAAAAGCTTTCGTGTATAGCAGTGACATTTTACTTTACCGTAATTATTTAGGAACATTTTGGGCGTGTACTTACGTCACATGTAAATGCGATTCTTTAGTCAGGGTACGTTTTGTTAATTGAGAGAAGAAGTATTCTGAGTTGTGCATGGGAATATTGACATTTTTGGTATATGGTGCAGTTGTTATGACTGCTTTTCTCTCATGTTCCTGCCAT
This sequence comes from Epizoanthus illoricatus, assembly GCA_026546655.1. Taxonomy (NCBI): domain Eukaryota; kingdom Metazoa; phylum Cnidaria; class Anthozoa; order Zoantharia; family Epizoanthidae; genus Epizoanthus; species Epizoanthus illoricatus. The sequence continues at coordinate 1,666 of JANVCK010266733.1, forward strand.
TAACAATGGGCTGATGTCTCTGATAGCTTTGGGGTCGCATTTTTGGAAACTGCTATGCCTTTGGGCGATCAGCTGGTTTGGCGACAAACTTCTTAAAATTCGCATCGTTCGCTTTCATTTCCTTACCACGCAATCGTTTGTTTGCAAAACACTAATCAGCAATCATGTAGGAACACACAAAGTGTTGTCTATCGAAAGCCGCTCGAATACTCCGTTGTAACTCCCTTCCAGCACAGTTGGAAAAGCAATAAGCTCACAGTTGGAGCGGAAATTTCGAAAGTTACCTACGAAACTTTTTAGCCACTCTGCCCTACTGCCCCCAATCACATGCGAGAGAAATTAAAAATGCGGCATTTATTCATTTTGATCAACAAATCAACTCATAAAGTGCAAGCTTAGCTAATCTCCGTTTCCTTGACGGGAGAATTGATGAGTTTTCCATGCGTTTAACAAAATCAAATGAGGGCTTCATTCAGAGTACACTAGTCTCCCAAGGAAATTACAAGCAAATATTTGCTAAACACTGAAGGTTCCAGTGATTAAGATCAGGAAAAGCCGCCCGCCACCAAATTCTTCTAATGCTCCCGATTCACAAAGGAGTTTCCCAACTTCTTTTACGTTTGTTCCTGACTAGCGGTATATTGATAATGCTTTAAATATCACCGGAGTACAGATGCTAAACCAACACACAAAGAAAAGCCGTCTCGACGATGTGAGGATTGATCCAGCGTTCAACAGCATCGCCACTCTCTAAGCCAAAACGATTTCTCGTGGAAAATCGAAAGCCCAGCTGATCTCTTAAATTGCTCGCAGGTGGCGACCGCCGTGCCAAGTCTTGAAACTGAAAAACAAGGGTTCCACGAGAAAGCCGTCTTTTGAATCATCTGGAAACTAATTGAAGGTTTACTTCGCTAACGGTCTCGTTCTTTGTCGGAGCACGCTGGACAACGGAACCGAGGATATCACTTTTGTGACTGACAGCCGAGACCTCAGTCTGCTATAGGTGAGTTTACTTGAATTTTGTTATATTAAGACAAATTGTGTGACTGCGCTTACAGAGTTCACAGTATTTTAATTACGCATGGAAGAGTTGGAAGGCTTTCTAGTTTGAAAACTTATATCCGTAATGGTTGAACATATGGATATAGTCGCACTTTAAATAGGCTATTCTGAACCGTTTGGCTACAACCAATGTTTCGGGTCATAACAAGTGGAAGGTGGCAAACAGTTGGAATTGAAGTTATGGGTGTAAATTCAGTGATTCGGCAACATTCGTTCAAAACATTAAATAAAACCACTATCAAACTGCTTCACAACGGAATAACTTGCATTTGTGATTCGCAAGCCCGGAAATTAAAATTGAGCTCTTAGTATTGGTATAGCAGCATGTAGTTCTGTGAACAAAGCAAACTGTAGAGTGAACCCGATCGAATTGAAGTCTTGCCGTTCCAGATATAGTAATATACCGGTATCTGAGATACGGTCAAAGGTAATGATTAATTTGATTTTAAATAGACTAGTTTAAAAAAAGAACATCACGAAAACTGTCATTTTGTTTAGTTGAAGGATAACCAGCAGGAATCGGAGTATAAATTCTGCGAACAAACGTAAATTTAGACGATGATTTCATGACAATCTTGTGTCGTACAGTCTACATATATACGTACATTCGATTACGACTATACTGGTGAGAGATTTCATTATAGAATTCTCGGCATTGACTGTTGCCGTTTAGAACAATATAGAACTGCAAGGGAACTGACAAACACGCAGTTTATATAGTATTACATCATTAAAGTTTTGTTGACAAGCATAGATGATGAATTTACAACTTTCAGATTCACCGTTCTCGTTTCAATATTTATATTGCGGCGGAGCTTTGAAACAAGAAAATTTGTTTCCATGTTGACGGGTACCTGACATTGGACAATTTATTAAGTTTATAAAAACATGAAAAATAAATGCCAGATTACTAACTGTTTCCGTTTTCAATAGGCCACCTCGAGGTTTTTCTAAATTTTGATATGCGACCTCGATCGAAAAACTGTCGATATACTGTTGTAAACGGAGAGCCTTAAAATTAGCTAAAGAACACGTTTTCAGCGTGATATCTTGTAAGAGACTAAGATATGTCAAAGTAACTCGGAAATCGAACTTTTTTCTGACATTTTCATGGCCTTGAACTTTTTACAATTTTAAGGCGCTCGTTACAACAGTATCGAAGGTTCTTCGATCCAGGCCGAATATCAACATTTAATGATTTACAAAAACCTCGAGGTGGTCTATTCGCAATATTTTAGTATTTGTACCAACCGACTAGAAGAAAAATCTCAAGACTTCAACGCGCTAATACTAAGTGAAACCCAGTTTGAAATGAATAATTGTAGGAAAATGTTATTTTTTGGGTTTCATCAATCCCTCTATTTCACGAATTCGTGTATGTTTTCCTAACTTGTCTGATGTCAAGCTAAAGAAAGTTTTGTTGCCGTAAATAAACGATGGCGATACAATCTCGTACTGACTGAATCGGATCAGTAACTGATACCACAAAAAAGTAAAATGATGTAGGACTAGTGCAACTTCAAGTGAAAAAGTGTTCTCCGACCTCCATTTTGGTTGCATTATCTAGGTGTTTAAAAATCTTATGATTTCAAGTCTGTGTACTTATATGGATGAATGAAACTTTAATCGCAAAAACTTGTTCACTTAGTTTATTACTATTCCTCACGGGGTTTGGAAATATCAATAGCGCCGTACTAACGGGGAACTGAGTGTTGCGTTACATTCTATATAGCAGAGTTGACGAATCGTAAAATCACTTGTGTCGAGCGTTATCGCGTATCTCGTACTATATTGCCTTTTTAAAAAAATGAAGTGGAAATTCGCACGCATTGTATTCAGCTGGTATTCATTAATCCGGAAGGGATTATAAAAAGAAATGCCACAAATAGACTTCGGTAGAAATTAGTAAAAAAATTTTAATGTTGTTTTCCAATACGACTACGTAAGACGTCGCAAACAGTATGTAAATGTAAACCTGTTCTATCTTTCCGTAATGTTAGCATGTTGTTTGCGACTGTTTGCAACGTCTTACGTCGTACATGGAAAACAACCTTAACAAGTAGCAACAAGGTGTTGACAAAGTTAACGATACAGTTGAAAGTATTCGAATAACTTAACTAATTATCTTCATTCCTAAGATCACTTATTTGGGCGAAATGTTACATGGATTCTGCTATAGACTATATCACTGAACCATTCTACTCGTATCTCTCATACCGGAAATAACGTAAAGAAATGTATTACAATATGAGTAATCATTTAAGAATTTTTATGAACAAAAATGTATTTCAAATGAGTTTGAATGTTTTATGTGTTCAAATAAAACTTACAACAGAGCCAGTGGATTTTCCTGTTGTGCAACAGAGTTCAGTACTATGAGGATCTGTGGCTGTTAGTGAGAAACAACTAAAATTCTATATATAGTTAGTATTCAGGCTGTCTTCTTCAACAAAATTCCACGACCTGTTTGGGGCCTGGAAAACACTTAATCCGTGAATGACATGAAACAATATTTTAACGAATAACTGGTCTCCTGTTTTACAAACGTACTTCGACTGTACTCTCAGTTTATTGTACTGTTGAAGCTGGCATATTGAGACTTCTACTTTATCTATAAAGCATTAGAATTATTGTTGTTAAGACTTGAAGCACAGTAGGCTTTGACTGTTGTCATATATGTTTCGATGGATCAGTCACTGAATTCAATAAACTATCTTAAAAAAGGAAAGAACTATATACATAGCCTGGGGCATTTTAATTAAATTTTCTTTTACAAGATCAAATTGTAGATAATTGTAATAAAATGTTATCTTTTATTTGAAACAAGAAAGTTTCTTCATAGAAAGTTGCACTGAATTATTTTCCATGGAATTATAATTGTCATAAAATGATTTTCATAGGATCATTTTCTCACGAATTCTACTTAATTTTTGGTATTATAAGTCTACATACTGAAATTGTAAGAATAATTAATTTGACATTTTATTTATGGCAGTAAATGTTGTTGTTGTTGTAGCACGGATTATTTCATATCAATTATACGAGTGCCTTTTGTCATTTTTGTACAAGTACATAATTCTCACAACTTAGTCACTTTGCAGGAAATGCAAAAATGACAAAAACAATCAATTTAATCAACTAATTTCTTTGTCGGCAAATACAAAGAAATGTTAATCTAACTGTAGAGTTGCTTTCGATGTTATATTTAAAACCTATAGTGAGACACCAGTTTTATCTTCATTAGCGTCTGAAGGTTTTTGTTGTGTGGTCTGCAAACTTGTCTATTTTAGTATTTATTGTGTTTTTTGTAAGAAAACGAGTCAAACTGTCTTATTCCAGAACACTATCCCACTATTTCAATTTGTTTGTAATTTATTTTTCGCCTGAATATAGAATGTTTATATAATTGAACATGAACTGGAAGCCAGTACGGAAACTTTGCTAATAATGTTGTAGCAAATAAAATAGTGTGTTCTGAGAACTGAAAATATATAGTCATAGGAACGTTTCTTAACAGAATCGCTGCACCTAAGAGAATTTTATCGGTCGGGAAAAAATTCAGTAAATCAGGCGACACTATATATATTATTTAAAAAAAACAACAATCTAACCGATAATCGGTTACGCGCAAATCTGAATTAATTCTATAAAATGAAGGACTTCAGAATCAAAGTGTTCTACATGTAGAGGTTAGAACATATCAGTATAATATATATGGATGGATGCAACACTTTAAAAAATTGAGGATAAAATTATAACTGTTAAAAATGTAGGGACAAATTTATAAAACAGTTTTAACTTATCCTAATCTTTCTTATTCCCAATCTATTCTTAAATTTAACAGTTATAATTTATCCTCAAATTTTTAAAGATTTATCTTCGCTCTGCAAACGCATCGAGCAGTTTTAGCACTAGTGGCGACAAAACAGTTTCAGTCAATTCTAGGATAGATGTATGGATACATACACTTCTCCCTAAAAAAACAACCAGCAAGTATTGATCAAAGCCAATTGTTCTTATATTTTTATTTTTGGCAAATTCAGTCTCAAGTGTTCTTAAATTGTTCTTATTTCAAATCTATTCAACATACCTGACTGTTGTTACAAGTAGTACAAAAAGTATCCTAAGCGTAACTATTCAAATATATTCCACAATCAGACAAATACTTTCAGCCATCTCAACAGCACGTACAAGAGGGAAATCAGGTTTTCTATCGAAGGATGTTGACCCGATGTTGACCCACAAAAACCTGAACCTCAGCTTGAGCTTGTTGTTAATTAACAGGGTCAGTTTTTTATGACCGTGTCCTCGTTTGAGCACTTTGGTTAGGAATAGCTAGGAATCAACAAAATATTATAAGTAAATTTAAGCCTAAGTGTTCTTCTTATAAAGGCGGTTTTTATCTTTTTACAAAAACGTATATGGATGTATGTATGGTTATATGGATAGATGTATGGACATATGAATGGATGTATGGTTATATATGGATGCATGTATGGGTATATAGATGTATGGTTGGATGGTTGGATAAATGAATGATGTATAGTTATAATTTATATTAATCAGTATAGATGGATAGATGTATGAATATGTGACTAGAATATATATGAATGAAAATTTGCAGGGGAAATATTGCAATCAATAAAATGTACCCTTCGAAGAAATCATTAGGAATTTAAGTTAATATGATTATGAAAAATATTGCCTACACGTACGAGATACTTTGAAACTGCAGTGGCAAACGGAATTAAATATATTATATTATGTTTGTATATTTCATCGATGAATTCGCCAAGACCAAGGCGGTGCAACGGTATGGTAGACTTTACTATGAAAAAAAAATGTAAATTGAATTACGTTGGTTTTTTACGTTCTCACCTTTACTTTACAAACCGCAACTTTCCGAACAATTTGTCTTATACATGGAATAAAACTTCAATCTCACACTAGAATAAACTGTTCCCAGAACTGTCCTAACCAAAGGCATTTACAATGAAGATTAACCCCAAACACTCCATCACGGAATGGCTTGCCGAACTATTAACTCTACAAATCCTGTCTAATCCTCGCTGGAGTCTTCTTAAGTTCCCGCGTTAAATTCTTTTGAAGTTCTTAGGAATAAAGGTATCCGACTAATTGTTTGGAAGCAATTAGGGATCTCGATTTTCGAATTTCGTAGATCTTTGGTTGTTGTCGTTAATCCGCATTAAGCACGATTACCAAAGATTAGCTTCCTTTCTAGTTAACATTATTAAACCCCGATCTGAGTGCATTATCGTCGGAATGGCATGTTCTAGAGACCTTTCGAATTCCTGAAAATGGTGTTTTCTTGAACACTTGAAAGAGATTTCGCAGAGATGCGAAGCATCTAAAACTATTCAAATTGAAGAAAGTTTAGTAGTGAGCAATCTAAATCTGGAATGGCCTTCAACCAAAAGCATCGTTTATCACCATAGCTTAGTGTCATTTGATTTTGTTTAAAACCCTTTCATTAAGACAAGCGACCGCTAATCTCCTGCGATTGCTACTGAAAGTATATTTCATGCTGTTACTAAACTGATTGGAAGGCGGGGTGTTAATTTACAGAGCGATTACCCAGTAGGCATACTTTAAGAAACTCGCGAATCAAAACCGTTCTTGTGTCAAAGCGTGTTTTCCTTGTCTAATCTGAGCCTCACAATCCCAGAATAACATATAAAGTCATAAGATGTGTGGACTAGATAGCGACACATGTAATCTATACCGTTGTTAAGGTTGAGTAGAAACAGGTTCAGAGAAAAGCAAAACTATGTCAGATCCTGACAGCTCAGTGTTCCGAAACATTACCGAAATGAGATAATGGGGGATTAAGTCTTCTGCCGATCTGAGGCCTGTGAAACGCATGAGAGCAATATATACTGGGCAGTATTTTTGCTGTACAAAACGCGCCATTAAAATGCACAGAATTCTTTAACCATTACATTAGAAACTGCTGACTGTTGGCTGGGAGGGGCTTGGGAGTCTACTTTCCCCCTATCACTAATTACTTTTAAATGATCAGTGGGTCTTGCCAACGTGTTGTGGCCGGATTCGTTGAACGGTTTTGCGCCACAAAACCCTTGTAGTGTTGATGGAAGTAAAGCCGTAAACAAATACATTAAGCTCTAATACTGACGTGTTTTTTTCCACCGAAGTATTATTAAAAAATGCCATTGTAAAAGTTTTGAGATTTGCTCAATTGACAGTCAGTTCTTGGGGACATAATAGCTAATGAGACAAAAAGGCGTCCAACATATTCTTGTTCATTAAAGCTATATCAGCTTTTTGGACACACACCGGATGTAACGAGATTGTTGAGCTTTTTGTTTCCATCTTTGTAAATGTTTTTTTTAGGACAACACATTGATAACAAGTATAGATTTTAGGCATTGATTTTCCTTCTATAGTCCCAGTATACAACAAAAAACATCACAATTGACCTTTTTGCCTTTGGAAATACCTCAATTTGTCAAACCATCGGGCAAAACAACACAGAAATAATATTTTGTCTCATGTTACAATGATTTTGTGACCGGTCGCGCGCTGTTTATTCACAGATGTCATTATTATGGGAGGAGACAAGGAAAATAAAGACACAAAATGACAAAAGAATAGCACCGAGACATTAAGCGGGTACGCCATGACAAAGAGAGATTACACTGATTGATAATTAGCTTCAGTGAAGGGCAATATAACCCAAATTGCACTTTGTTGACAAAGACCATCCCTCGACTCTTGAGAATCGTAAACGCATAGGATCCTAGCCAACTTGAAGTGGTCTGCAAATTTCGGCTGCCTACATAAGCCCCAGCCTTAAGCCATCACACACATAAGAAGTTTGAATTCATTTACTTCGCAGATTGTCGCCAGACGATAGAGGTGAAAGTTCTAGCTTTGTGCAGCAAACTGTCCGGTGTTCGAGGATTCTAAACACAAGAATCAAAACAGTTGAAGCAGCAAGTCATGGATCTACACAAGCGAAGCGGTTATAGAATAACACTGTCCATCCTTGTCTTTGGTAGGTGCATTTATTCTCATATTTTCAACTCAAATCGTGTGCCTTAGACCTATTTAGCGACTGTAGCCTGTAAATAGGATTCGTGGTCGTGATAACAATCTATAATTTCAGTCGTCTTTTCCTTTCTCATCCCTCTTCTTCTTTGCCTGTGCTCTGCTAAATTTAGCGTTTGCAGGTCTTGTTGTTAGCGCAGACGATAGCTGCCGTCAAATTGTGAGGTACATTACCTACAGCGCAGGCATCAATTCACGAATCAGCCCAAATATCGCTGGCGAATGGACGTCTTCGAGGTGAGTCATTAAGGTTACTTTCACTACCGTAAATGCCATATAATATTCAGTTCTCTTAGTTTGGTATGCAACTTTCATTCCGGGGTCAACATCGCTCGACTTTGCCGAGGATTAGAACTTCAAACCCATCAGTATATAAATCGAGTGATGCCTAACTTGTATATACTCAACAATTTGTTGGCATTTTACCCCCCGCCTGACGTTACCTCACTGACTGAATAGTGATTTAATTTTCAAAATAGCCAAGTAAGATTTGTTTTGCCTGGCAATTGAAAAGCATGATACATTGTATCGAATCTTTTGTAGTGTCGCGTGCTGCTTCAGATAAACACCTCTAACAATCCAAGAACTGTTGGTGTGAATTGGGATTTGAGAAAGCTTCAGTTTACTGAACAATGGGTAGAATCAAAATTGCTTAAAACTTGCATCTTTCATCAAGTCAAGCTGTTGCAGTTATCAAATTAATTAACCTGCATGTTTGGAGAGACATGGCGCGTATTACAATTTTAATGACCGAGATATTCGTAACACTGCTTTTGCGTTTTCGCTTTGTCAGATTTTTCGTACCTTTTGTGATTGACTTACGTAATAATTTGAGTTCTAACCCTACGTTGTTTTCTTGTATCCATATGATTATTGCTAAACACAAGATGTAAGATCGATAAGTTGGTTTCTATTTCATCAACATTGAAAACAATCCTTTCTCGGTCTTTTGAAATTCCACCCGCTATCTATCTTTCGTTGCTGATAAGGCTTAGGTTAGGGTTACGACAGATCTGTGGAGGCTTTTTGGTTTGCCGAAAGTATTGAAATTAAGAAATAGAAATTCTTAGTCAAGTGAAAGTTACCACTATCGAGGAAGCTTCTCTTGTAAACATGACCATCATATTTCCGCTAAGCAAGTATGGGAAAAACTTTAAACTTGCCATGCAGCTGGACATTTAGAAGCACAAAGTTTTGGCAAGTTGCGTCACAATCTGTACACGAGTCATAAAAACAGAGAATGCCGCTCTGGGTTTAAGATAGGAAGTGAACTTCTACACCCCAGTATTAACATTTCACTGGCACCTGCGAAATAAAACACATAAGGTATGAATTATAAACTTATCGATCAGGTTGTCCCGATATGTGGAAAGTTGTGTGAAATATTAAAATTCGGAAGACTTCTTCAATTTCAAGTGTAAATGTGATAGATTTTTGGAATCTTATATTTTTCGTGCAAAATATAAACCTGCGGCTTACTGGCTCTTATACAAACCTGATAACCGTGGTTGGAGTTCTACTTTTTGTACAGCCACAGACTAGAAACTTTATCATCCCAGCGATAAATTATAAAGATGATTTTACTAAAAGTAATCATTTATAATATTAGAGCAGACAACACAAACGCTATACAAATGCCAGTGCTGTTATGTTCGTCTAGATATATTAATATAATATAATTGGGGTTATGAAGGGAAAATCTTCAGGAAGGATAAAACTGACATCATGTATACACTGACATTGTGCATTATTTATTGCATAAATTATACTTACTTCAAATTTAATTATATGTTTTAGAGATTTATTCTTTCCTCGTATAAAAAGCAGCTGACAATGGGCACTACAGACACAGTAGTGGCATGTTTCAAAAAGCTCTTTGAAAATAATCAATTATGAATATTTGATTTCGTTTTCTTCATTTCTTATCAATATTTTGGCTTTGATTTAATAAAAACACGGCGTTGTTCACTTCATATTATCGCGCAGAACTAATGGCTGCACCAAAACTGTCACTCTGCAAACAATAGCTCTTTCTTCCGACATTCTAAACTTTGCCTTTCCAGTACTAGATCGACTCCGTCATTGTTTTTAGATTCTAATGACAAGGCTTATATATATAGTTGACTGACCATTTTTTAGTCCCGGAAAATTCAGATAATCCTATAGCTATCAGTTCTAAAAGTTTTCAACACTTCGGATGTTTACCAACGAAACGTTGATGATCATGCGTGTTTTAAAATCAACCTTTTAAGGTCAAAATTCCCTTTCTAAATGATTGGAACCATGAAGTCTCCCGTTGGCAAAGATAATGCTTGAAAGGCCTGAAAGCGGAATTTACACTTGCACTACGGAAGCATTTTCGATCAGTAGCAATTAGCATAAGACATCCAAATTCTCCCGAGTGCGTGGGCACATTAAAATAGTCTGTCAGAAAGCATTTTCTCCTTTAAGTTTGGTGTATCTCGTTTCATTAGAGTACTTTGTTGAAGCACTAAAGTTCTTCATTTAAGCAAGGAATGCTTTTTGCAGCCACAACAAAACTCTTTCAAGTAGAGATTCATGAGTTATAAACAATGGCATTCTCAGCTCTCAGAACACTATAATCTATATACAAAATGCCAAATGGAGTATGATGTGTGAAAACAAAATGTCGAGTGGAGCCATATCCTGAAAACTAAATGGATTGGCTGCTTGCGGGGATTCGGTTTTGCATACTGATGAACGCTACTGTAAATTCTCAAGATGCTTTGTGCTAGTTGCTATAAGAACAAATTTCACTGACGTGACTATTCTCTTGGAAAATATTATTTTCAGATCTTATTCAACACGGAAGGCGGTGTTTGTGATCTTCCGGTATCGTGGAAAGTCAGAAAATATACAGTACTATACTAGTATTGCAAAATCGAAAACGGACATTGATTGACACTGAGACAAAATCTTTGGAGATAGCTTTTAAATAATTTCAACATTTGATAATAAATATCTTGCTTTTAGTCTGAAAGCAAAACATCTCGAAATGGCGCCAAGATTATTGCACGTGGGCACTCAGCCTTCCCGGAAGCATCTTAAGCAAAGTGTATTGGCTACAGTGGGTGAAATAGTAACAATGACAATTACTAATATCTTTGTATTGCTAGAGAGACATCAACAAAGGATTATATACCCATCACAAGACATTGATAAACGAGTTTTTGACATGAAATATTACCTCTTACAGAAGGGACGCAAATATTTAACGAATGAAGCCGATCGTTTTAATCAGTTAATGCTCAGAGACTAATGGCGTAATGGAACTGTGTGTAAAAATAATCGAAGATTGAAAGAAACTGCTTGAATCTTCTGCAAATCGCAAAACACTGGCTCAGTCGTGTTGGGGTTTTGTATTTTCAGTTTAAAATGGTAATCGAATGACCCTAAAAGCTAATGTTGGTGTACAATATTTGTTTGAACATGCGTAAAAGACGACACATATTTTTAATATCTAAGAATTAAAATCCGTGGGAATATGTTTTTCTTACTTGGTGAACATTGCAAAACAAAATCCCTTTATATACCATGAACATATAACAACGAAATATCTAGTTTTGATTTAGATTTCAACACTTTGTATTTGATTTTTCACTCTTTGTTTGTGCTGCTACAGTAGCTCAATTGCTAATGTACACCGCCAAGCAAAATATTGTCCATTTTGGATTACAAATAGTTGACCATGTCGATCGACTGTTTTCATAAGTTAAGATAGTTTTTTTACGGGTTTTCCGCCATTTCGAGAATAGGCAAAACTTAGGAGAAAATTACACAAATCTGAGAAATGGTAAACGTTTGAATGGAAGTATAAAAATATGGGAAATGGGACAAACTTGAAAGGAATTATAGTGAACTGTATACTGAGGTAATAGGGTAAGCCATGGAGATGATCCCTTTTAAATGTATAGGAGAGTTCAGGCATGTATGACAATTAGGCAAATTTCGAGATAGTTACAGATATACAACGCATAAGAAAATGGGTGAAATTAATTTAGGAGAAATATAGTAAATGTATCGATAATGTAGCAAAATTACCTAAATATTACTGTATATATTAAAGCAATAAAATAGCACTGCGCGTGTATCTAGTAAATAATGTAAATGGAATGATGTAGCACGACACGAGGAAAGTGTTGTGAGAAAACGATGGGCCAATCCGAGTTTTCTCTCTGCTTTTCGAGTGTCCTACTACGTTATTCCGTTTTGATATTTAAGCGGCTGCGAGTGTCTATAAACCGTGATATAAAAGCGCCGAAAGTTGCAGAGCACGAGAGAAAGTTTTTAAAAGAGGAACACGAGGCGAACCCGAGTGTTTCTCTTGCTTTTCGAGTGCTCTACAACTTTTGTCGTGTTTTATATCACAGTTTATAGACACAAGAAGACGTTTTATATTGCTTTCATAAAATAGAAATAAGACGAAAACAAAATGAGTGTCTTTATCCTCTGATATAAACACTCATTTTGCCACCTGTTAGCCAATCAGTGCGCGCGTTATATCTACTCTATTTTATAATATTGCCTAGATACACAAGCGAAGCAGTTTTATTACTTTTAGAAGAAAAAAATCTGAAAAAGAAAACAATTCAGAAGAGAGATATTCAATTCGTAGGTACTCGCCGTTTTGAAAGCAGGAAGCGTCCTCTGAACTGACGTGCGCGCGCTACGGTGACGTCGTTCCATGATTAATCCACTTTTAGAAAATAGAACACCAGCCAATCGGAGCGCGCGTTATATCGCATCTATTTTCTGAATAGGAAATACAAGCTTATGAAAGCAGAGAAATTGTACAAAAATCTATGTATTTTGATATATTCAATTGTACACTAAGGGCGCTTTCCATTTGTCTGATCTGGCCGGCCCGAAAGAACTGGTTATGGCCACTATAAAAGGAAAGGTCAAGGCGCATGCGAGCATGTTTTCCCGCCAAAAGTCATCAATTCCCGCGTCCTGGATGTCCGGAACGGAAGAACTGAGCGGCTCTAATCCATGAGCAGGGCCAGTCTGGCCAGAACCACTTCCGAAAGTTATCGCGTTTCATTTTAGAAATGACCAAACGAAACGGCCAGACCCGACAGATAGAATGCGCCCCAAGTTTCTGGTACCAAGCAGTTTTAAGCCGAATATATTGCTTACATTTTGTTTCATTAGCATAAATCCAACTTCACGCTTCAAACAACCAAAATTCGTAGATTAAAAGAGTGTGTCACAGTTAGTAGTCACAGAAAATTTGGGAGCCAAATGGTGAATACTTTTTCAGGAATGAGTATCTGGAAACTTAAAAATTTACACACAGAGTGTATGGCCTGGAGGTCACTCTTGCCTTCAGGTCATACATTCTTTGTAAACTATGAAGATGTTAAATGGCCATTCGTCAAAAGGTATTCAGCATATCTCACTCAAATTTTCGGTGACTAATAACTGTGACATACTCTTTCGATCTATGGACTTCGTTTGTCTGAAGCTTGAAGTTGGATTTATGCTAATGAAGCAAA
>JANVCK010266844.1:0-15334 GCA_026546655.1 Epizoanthus illoricatus
GTTTAGTTTTCATCAAAATTGATCGTATGCAGCAAAGTTAATCGAATGCAGCAATTAAAATTGTCGTTGCTTTTTCTTTGTTACCTAGCGGGTTACTAGATGGGAAATTACAGTTCTCACCTTTGTTTGTGTAGCTTTTTAAATATTTAAAAATATTCCTGATAAAACTGGAGTACAGCTATAACTTGTGTTTGAGGAAATGTGGGTTATTTTCTCCCATTTTGAGCTAAGTTGCGATGTTGTCGCTTCGGAAATTATAACCGCTTGCGAGATTCGAAAAGATAACATTTCCTTTGGTGATTGTAAAGGTTGTTAGCCATTTTTTAATATATTTTTGGTTTTTACTACAGCAAAGCTAGTGAAAGTTGAAGTCAAATTCCTAATTCACAATTCAAATCGCAGACCGGTTTTTTCAATCCAAAACGGGTTCTGAATGGCATTTCCTTAGACCATTAATTACTGCATTTGATCACTCAGGCGCCGTAAATAAACTAACATTTCTATACAACATAGATATTTTTGTGAACAAGAAGTGATAGACACAGGAAGAAAAGGAATAGTTATCTGGGAATATGAAGGTGTTTTATCTTGTGATGGTCTATACTCATTCTACGAACTTCAGAAATGCAAAAGTGACTGTTTTCCAGCAACAATGTCAATGGAGTTGTGGCTTATAAACACGAGGAAAACAATATCTCGTCTCACAACTTCCACAAATGAGGAATCGACTGGATATTTTACAGTGTAAAAGACCTACCTGAGATGTTTTATCAGTGTGAAATAAACATGTTTTAAATGTTCCATGCGGTGAGTAATGTCAAAACAAATTCAATTCTTTTGCTGCATATGATAATTGCTGCATACGGTCACTGACTGTAATTTTTTATTTGTACTTGGAGCCATGAGGGAGAATATGGTTATTATTGACTGTAATCGTACACCCTAGTAAAACAAAGTGTTGTATTATCTGTTTTATTTATTTATGTCCCAGAATCCAGATGACATTGGTTGCCAAGGAAATGCAATGCTCTGTCGCCTTGCCGGAGCCCGAATGATTCTGGTTCCATATGGAGATTATGAAAAAGAAGTTCATCCAAGAATGTGGAAGATGGAAGAAAAGTTGAGGTATATGTTGCGGTATGACTTTAGTTCATGGTCTCTCTTTTTACTGAAATTTAATCCCCACTGGATTTTTAAAGTGGCTCGGTTGGATAAAAACTGCGCAGGTGCCTACTCCAGTTTTATTCGAGATGTACGAAGCCAAGAATCACATGTAGTCGATAGAAGATAATCTAAGAGAAGTTATCTGTGATATTAGGGCCAGTATCCATGATAATTGCACAAGATCTACTGCGAGCCGTCTCTTTATTTTGCTATTTTTGTGCCGAGAAAAGCAGAAGTTTCGATCTGGTCGCTTGTTTACTGGTCTGAGGAAAAGGAAGAGACGGTTCGCAGTCTACCTATTTTTCGATCTCACTTGGAGATCCAGCTATTTCAGAAGCAACGTGATTGGTCTATTTACCACACGTGACTTTGAACTGTGAAAGCGTTTTGTTGTCACGTGTGGTGAAGATGGCGAAGTATGTCAGTATTATCCCAGATGCAGCAACTTCAACAATTGAAAGCTAGTGAAACTCCAGCAGCACTTCTAGAACGGGGCGATGGTCATGTCTTTTGGCTGTTGGAGAAGGGCACACAGTGGATGAAGACGTTTGGGTTGTAAACTCGAACCAGACAAGCAAAGTGGTGAATAAAGTGTGTAAATATTCCAACGGCATAATTTAAGAACCGCACAGTAGTTACGTGTACTGATTACAGCTTTTTACTTGCCTTGCTTCACAAAAGGGTCTGGTTGTTTAGGAATTACTGACAATTAAGATATGGCAGAAACACAATATTATGCTGTCAAAACAGAGGCTTCTTTGGGATTTTACCGTTCGTTGAGAACCCTTTTCACTTGTAGTTGATGTTTTCAGTCCTCTAAAGAAAACCCTTACGAGCAAATACCAGAATTTATGGTAAATGCCCTCCTAAAATGGCCTCCTTTGCAGGCTCAGGTCTCTGTGACGTGGTAAATTCTAACAGTGAAAATAGAGAAAAATGGGGGAATGATGGGGGAATAATAGGGAGTGATATTCAGAGGGAGTCAGTGAAAGGAAAGTAATATCATTTTGCCGTATGGCTTAATCGTGGCTTTACCTGGAAAAGGAGCTAACAGTAGCTGCTTATTTCTCTTCGGTTTTTTTATAGGCTTCAAGGAAAAGAACCATATGTCATTCAAGTCGGAGGGTCGACATACGTTGCACTGTTTGCCTACATTTCAGCCTTTGAAGAAATGATTGAACAGGTGAGTGAGTACTTGCCACGGATCTGGTAAAGACAAAGTACAAAAAAAATTGTACCGAGGTTCCTTAGACAAGACATTTACTTTCACAGTGTTTCTCTTGATCCAGGTGTATAAATGGGCTTCTGGCAAATTAAGTTGGAAGAAAATCAAAAGTTCTTCACAAAATCTATACTTACGATTTGATAAGAGACTTTTCATGGGGTCACATGCAGCCCAAGAATAAACTACTCTGACTGGCTTCTCCAGATTTTGATTGTATCACACTATAAGTTACTGTACTTACACGTGCACGTTCTTAGGGCGTTCTGGAGAATTTCGATGATATCGTTGTGACGGGAGGCAGCGGAGGGACGGCATCTGGACTGGCCATTGCGAATTATCTGACAGGAGGGAAACTCAAGTAAGGATTTGCCTTTAAGGAAGATGTTGACCAAAGCTCTTGATTTCTCTAGTTGAATGATACCTTAACTTTCAAGTGGCTGCAAATTAACTCAGTCTGTTTTATAGGGTTATTTTCTAGGTTGTTAGGTTTTCTGGGGTTTTTCATGCCAGCCGATCCCTGCCTTTGTGTACGTAATCATTGGCATCTGGCTATGGAAGTAGGCCGACAACTACTGCCAGCGTAAAGGCGTTGAATTTACACTACATTTGCTCTGTTTACAGAGAAATTCCATTTGCGTACTCAAACTATAATGGCGGATTTCCACTACTAAGCTGCCCGAGTTACTCAAAGAAGGAAGTGCGGTTTAGATAATAAAACAAATAGTGAGTGTACCAAAAAAGCCCAAGTATACACGAATATATATGAAGCAAGCCACTACGTACATGTTGGATATTTGGCTTGCAATTACGGAAATTCGTCGTGTATTTAAAAGTACTTTGCCGAACTATATCAGTCACCGATTTTCTAATTTCCTTCATTCAGTTTCAAGTTAACACAAGAACGTACTCAAAAGGCGAAAGACGAAAACGATAAACCTTAATTTATGCACGATAAACAAACAAACAAACGTAAAACCGTGCAAATGTTTTTTATAGAATACGTGTCCACTACACAACGATACACGTTTGTTTCAACATGAAGAACCATTGTCTACTTAGTGATATATTTAAACTAACGCATAAATTCCAATATGCTGCTCTAAAATGATTGTCTGAATTGTTCTTGTGATAGTGCAAATTTTAATTTAATAATATCCAACGCACTTTACAAAAACCCTGAGAACCGAGTCCTCTCGCATGCATGAAAGAGGCCTCTACTTGCAAGATACTGTAGAACTGACGTTTGTTGATGCTATGGTTACTCTAGAGTTCACGCCGTCGTTATTTCATTCTCTGCCGAGTATCTCTACCAGCATCTGAGAAATGACTTAAAGACAGCCGGACTAGAGGCGAAAGCTGAGGATATCATGAACGTGATTGACGGGTACAGGGGCGAGGGCCATGCTGCCAACACCACGGAAGAACTCGGTAAACTCTAAAGTATTTTTTTTAGTTTTTCTTCTTTCTCAATGACAGTTTCATTAAAATATCCAAAAGATCCCAGAAAGCAATGCTGCAAAAACTAATTTGGCATGAAAGAACAAAACAGAATCATTATCCTGTATGAACTGCATTATTTCTAAGACGAGATAAAGTAACTCATATTGTGCATAGCTTGCGAAACACTCTTGATGATATGTTGTGCAATGCATTTGTTGAAGCATTGCTTTCTGGGATCGTTTGGGTGGACGGGTCCCAGTCCTTTTGTTGTTTCTGGAGTGGCTAATTATCTACCCTGAGGAACAATAGGGGCATCAAACATTTAGTAACTTTAAAGGTTCGGTACGTTTTATGTACCTATCCAACCAGAAAACAATTTATTATAAAGTGCTACACAGACACGGCTTCCACAGTTTAATCGTTTGTTTAGAAACCCATTTGCACCATTCGTCAGTTGTAATAAAAATGTTGAACATTGTACAAACGTTTGCAACCAAATGGTCACCTTTGGTAATAGACTGTGGTGAGAATCAAGAATTTTATATACTGGAGAGAAATGGATAACGTTGATTTATTGTATAGTCCGTCCGCAGATGCCAATTTTCCTGTCCAGCAAGAAATCTCACCGTCGGAAAACGCTAGCGCTGCGATGGAAAAATAGCTTTACATACTTTTTACGCTATTCAAATAGTCTTCTTAAAATTGTAGGAGTTCCAAACATTTATCCGGAAACAATTTGACATTGAGTTTCTCCACTAAGGGACTTGACGTTGTCATTGCAACCAAACCACGTTTGGACAAGCATATATAACCAAATTTGGAGTTTTCCGTTTGTAAATGCTGGCTAGTCTGGCCGGGGGGGGAGAGGGGGCAGAAAGTGTTCGCGTCAATTTCAACTTTACATACCTTTTACGCTATTCAAGTAGTCTTCTTAAAATTGTAGGAGTTCCAAAAATTTATCCGGAAACAATTTGACATTGAATTTCTCCACTAAGGGACTTGATGTTGTTGACAAGTTTTGACAAGCATATATAACCAAACTTGGAGTTTTCCGTTTGTAAATGTGTTTCTCGTGATTGTTGGTGTGTTATTACACACTTTATTATGGTATAAACTGATATGGTCAATTTGGATCAATTATGGGATTTTATGACATCAGAATTGTTTTGCAATCATTTTCTGGGAACTCTAAAATGGCGGGCCTAGGATGTCACATGACGTCATATTGACATTTATAAATGTTGCTGGTTAATATCAGTTAACTTTGTGACATCCACAAACGTTTGCTACAGTATTATTTGAAATAGAGACAACCGGTAAAATTGTACTTCTACCCCCACCCCTCCCCCTCAATATCTTAATTAATTCTAATTGTTAAGAACGTTTTCTAATTGTAGAAAGTGAAAGTGATGTTACTACTCAAAATGTCTTTGAAAGAGTTTGTAAAAGATTCAGAAACGTAACATAAAAAAAACATATATAAGACATATTTACCTTTCAATACGACATTATGAGGAGATTGTGAAGAGCAACTTAACTTCTAAATTTCATTTCATTAGCGTCCATATTTTGGAACTTATAGGCCGCGGAAAC
Source organism: Epizoanthus illoricatus (assembly GCA_026546655.1). NCBI lineage: Eukaryota > Metazoa > Cnidaria > Anthozoa > Zoantharia > Epizoanthidae > Epizoanthus > Epizoanthus illoricatus. The sequence continues at coordinate 5,423 of JANVCK010266844.1, forward strand.
TCTCTACACCCCCTCCTCCGCCCTTCCCGGGCCAGGAATTCCGAAACTGACGCCCTTGCCAAATAGGGAAGAGCGTCATTCAAGTTATTAGGCGAAACGATGCCCAATTTCATCTTAATACTTTGTCCATTTACAGAGTTTGTTGTCAAACTGTCCACCAAGACTGGAATTATGTGTGATCCAATCTACGTAGCTAAAGCAGCTCTTGGCATGGTAAAAGAAATGAAAAGCAATCCCGGCACATTCAAAGGTTCTCGCGTTCTCTTCATTCACACTGGTAAGGTCTCCTCATGTTCTTTATTGGATTGTTAACGGGTAGTTGTCAAATAAAGTACATTTTCTTTAGTTATAAGTGCCAACAAGTACACAGCTTTAGCAAGTTCAATGTTAAAAACCAAAAACAATCAGTGGATTTATTGTAAGTGCAAGATGGCACAGATTAGAATTACATGTGCGAAGCAAGGGACCATGTTAATCATAGAGACACAAAAATTCTACATTCTGGTAGGCTGTGAGAACTTGGAAGAAAAACGGTAGCTTTTTTGTCAGGGTAATAAAATGTAAGATTTTCCGAAGTCATGCGAAATCTTACTAACACTTGCCAACCATATACATTTCCGAAGATTTTTCGAACAATTCCGAATGTTTTCCGAACACTTCCGGAAATTGTTATGAACATTTTCGAAGATGTACCGAATATTCGGCGAACCGGCCAATCAGCGTTTGGTTTCACCTTTTGCACTTGATTTAAAAAATATTGCACTCGATTTAAAAAAATTGCACTCTGATTTCAAATGAACAGCGCTTCTCTCGGCCAATCAGAATGGAGAACGTTTTGTTACTGTATGACTACAAAATAAACTGCACTTCGCTTGGCCAATCAGAATGCAACAATTTTTTTTATGATTAGTCATCGTAAACGGTTCAAAATACACTTCCATCTGTGCATTTAAGTCCAACTCACTTGTTCTGTTTTGCTTTTAGAATAAACGTTTGACTATATTTCACATAAATCAGACAATGTGATTTTTGAAATGACGGTTTGTGAAACAAGCCAGGGTTCGCACTACTCCTGAAATTCCTGGAAAACTCCTGGAAAACTCCTGGAATGTTGTTATCTCAAATCAGTACGAACCCTAACAAGCCTAAAGATGATGTTACACGGGGTAGCGTTTTTTGCGCAACATTATTACGCTAAAACTCAACATCGTGTAACATGGCTTGCTGTACACTTTTTTTTTGCGACAACATGTCGCAAGTTTTTTGATAATGACATGTTGCACGAAAAATTGTGTATCGAGTAACTGAACATCACCTTAAGTACAAGCTGTGAGCGTACATGTTTCACCTTGCCTCAGATGGTAATTCGTATTTTTGCTTTTCGTCTGTCATTTGCTTGTTTCACAATTGAGTTTATAAATAGTGTCTATAACTTTTTCGTAGTTACCAAATCATAATAGAACATGTAACATATTCCTGCTAATTATATATTGTACTTTCACATATATATATATCAGTGGTGTTCAGTGCAACACGCCATACAACTGCACTGTACACTTTACTTGTACTACCGTTGACTCCCGATAACTCGAAGATTGTGCTAACTCGAACCAAAATCCATTGCCGTGTATTTGCTTCATACTTTTACTGTAATTTTACCCTCGATAACTCGAACCTCGTTAACTCGAACTTCCCGCTAATTCGAAGTAAATTCGCTTTCCCTTCAGCTCATTTCTTACTAACTTTACCCTCGATAACTCGAAGCTTATTTGACGAGGTGTAATAATCAAGTTGAGCAGCATGGTTCGGAAATGTCTAATTGCTATTAGTATCTTTGTGTGAAGTATAGAAACAGAGCGTCACTTCTGGTTGTGAGAGTACCATCAAACAGTGTTGATATGATATGTTTCTCGCCGTAGAGTTAGAAGTTTAGCCGAGTTTCGAGAGTTAGCCCTTCTTTCAAGAGGAAGAGAGCGCTGCTTGAATAGTAATGAAGCATGATTGTAAACAAAAACTGTGTTATCCCCTAATTTCAGGTCATTTAATGCCGATAACTCGAACCTTTTACGATTTCCCTTGAAAGTTCGAGTTATCGGGAGTCAGCTGTAGTAGTCACATTGTTAATTTTCCCGTTGAATAGTGAAAGGTAAAAAAAAAAACGTTGAACATTTTGCAAGAGAAAAGAGGCAATTCTTGACAAGGGAAAACATATACAGATCTCTTACACATAACCACGCACCGTCTGATTCGTGATTCAATATGGCGGTTGTGTACATGAAAACAAACAATGCGTGGGGTTTATAGTATCTATGCAGTCAATGTTACATTCAGTGCACGTGGCACAATTTTATTCCAATCAATAAAGATATGAAGGTGGTGAAAATAATTTTGACCGAATTTCCCCCCAATGAGGAGTATATGCATAGAGACAATTTAAACGTTTTGAAATGCATGTATGACATTAAAAATCTAAGCAAATTAGTCCGAAGTAAAAATGCGCAACATCCCATTTTGACGCTATTGGCCGAAAGGCTCAGTAGCTCCAGGCCGGCACTCGCGGACTGATATACGTACGTATGGTGGACTGGCGTTATATTCGGAATGTCACGAAACATAATCGATTGAAGTCTGTCTGATCGAATCGCATCCCGTCGTGAATAACGTGATCCAAAGTATTTTTACTCCACAGGGACTTTGTTTTCTTGCTGTCATGGGTCGAACGGTGTTGATTTTATGGTAGTACGAAGTGCCCATAGTAAATATTGTTTGGTTTTAGAGATTATTTCAATGGACGGGCACCTTCCCTGTCACAAAGCGAAAGCCTGGCGATCGAGAGCTAACTTCTGGCACCCGGGGTACGCAGTTACAGAATAATTCAACTTGGATTGTTTGTCACGGCATAAGATTGGCGACTTAACTAAAAGGACACTGACAGAACTCTGAAAAAGACACAAATTTGAAAGAGCTGCAGAAATCCAGAACTGGATTGAGAAACATTTACAGACAGGACACTTTATTCCTTTGCACAAACCTGCGAGTAGTAGACTTTTGACATTCACAAATAACACTGCTGTATTGTGCCAATAGCTTCACCTCGGTACATACTGTGTATACTTATGTTTGAAAGGTGCTAATAAATATCACTGCAAGAATTGTAGCAGCAATTGTTTACAGAAAGGTAACAGAATGTAAACTTTATTTAATCCACATACGTTTGCTTAGCATTTGCCAATTATCCAATGTGACGTCACTTGTAGGTGCATATCTTGATTACCAGTCCGATTTGCTTTGTAGGTGGCATGTTTGGTTTGTTTACGGGTCGTCTTGATTCGCTTGTAACTTCATCGTCTCTTACAAACCAAGTCAGCGTGTGGAGTAACTATGACGAGATGCCGTCGTGCTAACGCTGTGCTAGGACCGTGCTTACACCTGGGTGAACCGCATTTTTACAAAAAAAGGTTACTGAAATTGGCAAGGACCTGTTCACTTTGCAGGAACTTTACACAGAAGTATATTCATGTAAAAGCGGCGGTGACGTCATTTGTAAGAATACTTTACACTTGGAAGTTTCCAGGCAGAACGTTTAAATGAATGATCATCATTTCATAGGGAAGAAACCTTAAATCATACCTTAGCATGGACATAATTATGATTTCCAAATCAAAGATTTGTTGGGTAAAAGAGTGATAGATAGTTAGATATTTTTGTTATAATTATTACATTACAGTCAAACTGAATTGCATAATTTCCAAGTTATGAAATTCCGTACTGCCAATTCATTCATATGGGAAACCTGTGTACAAACGTTGATAACTCCACCATACAAACAGTAAAAACTACCAAGCAAACTTTGGACAATCATAACGGAAATAGTTAAGTGTAATTTGGTTATTTTAAATTATGCTCCATTTATAGCTTATGCATTCTTCAACAGAGATATTAATATAATCATGGAAATCGGTTTTGAAAACTTTAGTCGCCATGATTTTATGGTTGTAATTTGCTAATTGTTTCTAATTGACAACGTGAGCAAGACAAGGAATTCAAGACTTTATAATAGCGTTTTTAACAAAATAAAGGTTTTTATGAAGCAGAGTTTTGATGTATAGAACTTTAATATTTTGCTGAAGGTCTTGCATATACATACGAGCAGCATCCTAGTTGTTGTCGGGCTTTGCCTTTAGGTTTTATTTCATCGTACCCGTGCTTGAACTTCAAAGTTCAATCATTTTCAAAAGATGCTTTGTTGCAGATCTCACTTGGATCTGTTGAAAGAATTATTTTTCAGGGTAGCACTTTGTCAGACATGGGCAAATCACTCTATTATTCCCTCTTTGTACGTCTTTCACAGCTTTGCCATTATATCCTAGATTGTTGTCATTGCGGGACAGGTTCATAAAGCGCGCCGTGACATATCCATATTTGGATGCAACGATTTGATTGGTCGAGAAAGTGTGCCAGCATGGGATCGCAGTGTGATACACTTCTAGTATGATGAGCTTCTGCTGGAACAAAATCAGCGCGATACGATAAACAAAACAAATTACTTGTGATGATAAAACCCTGATCTTCAGTGGCTGTGACGAAATGACAGTTCTCCACTCTAGAAACCAAAAAATGACTGGAACCTTCTACCTAAACTCCCAGAAAGCAGTATTTTGCACAATGTATCATCGAGACTAGAATCTGTCTACCATGCGAGACAGGTACACTCAACCAGAGCTCACACGGGTTGGCTCTATCCAAATCCTAGAATAATTCGTCCCTAGTATAAATTTGGTTAATGAGAGCTTCGCTGCTTCACAAAACTTTTCATCTCTTGGGAATGACCATTTATCAAGATACGGCAAAAAGACGGTGGCCTGCTATCAAAACAGACCCTTTTTTGGCATTTTACTGTCCTTTGACAACCGTCTTCACTTGTAGTTGAAGTTTCCCTCTGAAGAAGAAAATCTTTACGATAAGCACGAACTTCGAGAATCCATACAAAGCAAAGTAAAATTGCAAGAAATAAAACGAAATTGAAAGCATAAAGCGCGACCAACTGTACCATATCTCAGCCCGCCATCAGACAAAATGCACCGCGTACAAGAGTCCTGGGCGCGAGTAACTACAAATGGCATCGGTTCTGAAAGTTAACAGGTTTCAAATAATTACCATGGGGCACGGGGTTATCTCCTCTTAGATTATATTATCTTGAATGTAAATGATTTTATTCTACTTTAGTTATATCGACTTGCACACTGACACAGTTTAACTTAGTTTTTGTGCAAATACAACACCGCGTTAACCCTGTTGAAACCTTTAGGGTAAAATTAATTATAGAACAACATAGTCTAGCTACTAGACGTTACGAATCGCAAGTGAAATGCTTCCGACGTGTTTCCTGAAAGTGATAAGGGGTATGGATCACAGTTCACAAAAAATAAAATGGTCATTTCACGTTTCAGAGATACTAAATTATGAAATACCTAATTTACCTTCCTACATCCATAGCAGTGCTCGTACAATCTTGTCCTGGCATTGAAACATATTCCTCAGAACTAATCGTTTGTCGACATGTATTGCACTTCATCATTCGTAGACAAAACTACTTTGTACTACTATTGTACTATTATTGTACTAGTTATAGATCTTCCACTGCATGCTGGCTCACTTGGGAAATTTAAGCGCACTTTATACTTCAGTTAAACTTCGCAAAATTAGTTTTCTCCCATTATGCAAAGTTCGACCCACTCGGTACGTGAGAGCGATTATGCGAGTGAATTACAACAAAGCGTGCCGGAATCAGCGTGTTACGATAAATAAAACAAATTACTTGTGATGGCAAAATACTGGTCTTCCGCAATGAAGTAATTTTGAAATACAAACTGCATAGATGACATTTTGTTTGCGCAACAATACAGTGGTCCATTCCACCTTCAACGTAGCCGACTCCTCTAAGCACAAATGGAGAAGTGACAAATAAATGAGTGATTTGGGATTAATATACGATAGATATAAAAAAAATCGGCTGGTATATGATGAACTAAGTTTACCCATGCTCTAAACATAAGGCCTTAGCTTTTCTTGTGAAATGCTTTGGGTTCATTATTTATCGTGCGGGGGGGGGGAGGAGAAATTGGGGGGAAGTTTTGAAAATATTTAGGTGAGTGAGGGGGCTTTGAATGTTTAGACGGGGCTCTGAAACTTTCTTGTCTTGGCTGCCTTTGAGGTGGGGGCCTTGAAAAAATTGGATTCCCTGAATATAATATTTTTTTGCTTCACAGGCGAATACTAATGATGATGATTTGCATTTGTTTACGATGACTTTGTGCTTCAGCTCCGGTAGTTTTATGCTTCATGGCCGGCGGAGCAGGGGGGCGGGGGGTCATGGGTCCCCTCAATTCTCAGGCCAAGTACGGATTTTCTAAAATATTAATTCTGGTTGTCAAAAAAATTGATGTAAAAACACTGCCAAAATGCAGGAAATGGTGTTTTCAGAGGGTGCAATTTCTCAAAATTTTCCCGGCGGAGCATGTCCCCGGGCCTCCTAGTAGCTTGCGCCTTTGGCGCTCAAGAAGGTCCACTTTCTGGCCCCTCCAATGTCCGCCACCTTCCACCGGCCCTGTGCTTAGAATAAAATTGCGACTGTCAGTTCTATATTTGAGTGGAAAGATTTTGTCTACGTTGTTCTACTTAAATTGGTTCGTACGCTTTGAATGAGAAAATATTCCAAGCAAGCTCATCCGTATCCCAGCTTCAACTGATTCTTATCAAAATGTGACAAGCCTTGAAACCGTAATTAGACTGTAATGAAGCATATATATTCAGCCAAGAATCAATACCGTAATTAATGGAGCAAAGACCAGTCTTGGGAAATACTCAAAAAGCCATTATTGAGAAGAACGTTCCGTTTGATCTGGCTCTGTAAACACAGTGACTCCTACAAAACCCAGACACAACACAAGTACACAAAGAACCAAACAACAAGTGGCTAGAGAATCTGTTGGTGAGTAACTATAAAATGCTATTCTTGCGGTGTTCTTGGGCATCTGCGGTACGTAATTTGGAGGGAAATTTTTCAAGATGGCAGCTGGTAATTCCAGTTTGCTTGAAAGGCAAGCAAGTTGTAACCTCTTTGAACCTAAGCTTTTCGCTCAACCTTTTCACAGTAGATTAGAAGAAGCATAATAGGCACTGAAGAACTGTATATTGAATCGTTATCTTTTGCACAGCTTTCTTCCTTATTTATATTTATGTGCATGTAAGTTTTACGTTATTCCCACCTGTCAGGTATGTATCGAATTGAAGACTACGGTATTACAAAGTATATTTCAATATAGCCTGTTAATAGGCTCCTCTGGTGAGAAAAAGAGAGAAAATAGTAGGAGGCGAGGACAGAGAATATTTTATATTGAAATTTAATGACATTAAATTTAATATTCTTAAATATATTTTCAGAAACTTGGTTAAGAACCTATAGTACCTGAAAAAGGTTGGTCAGACGAACTGAAATGCTTAAAAAAAGAATCTTGCTGTTTAGAACTGCAAAGATATAGAGTTTTATTTATGTAGAAAGTCGGCCCAGAACAGGAACGAATACACCAGTGATCTGTGTCACTTGAAATCTGGTGAAATGGTCCACAGAAAAATAAAATAAAAGACAAAGAAAACATCTAGATTGTCCATCGTTGCCGCTTTTTCTGCCATGTAGTGCAGTGTTGGGTTCTGCTGCGTTGCGCTATCTGTGCTTTATGGTGATGTGCTGTGCTTCACGCTATCTTTGATGTGATGTGTTGCGTAATGCAGGTTTGTACTGTGATGGCCTGTGGTTCTGCGTCAGTGTGCTGTGCTGTTCTGTAGTATTGTGCTGTGTAGTGCTCTACATACCAGACTCATCTAAACAAGCTTGTACATTCTCCTCGGACTGAGGGGCTGGCCATCACATTCTCTTGGGGTCGAGGTGTGGGTGATTTTGCCCCTGCAATAATTTATTTTTCGTCAAAATAAGAGGCTTCATGTCAGAACTTAGCTTTGCAGGCTTTGTTTTTCAAATCACCTCACTCCTCACAACTTTAATGTGCGGCCCCTAATTATAGCAAGTTACTTATAAGATTTGCAGGAGTTCAAGTCTGGGATTGAACATCGAATCTGTGAGTGGTTTATAGTTCCAGGTAAAACATGCACTGCCGTCAGTACAATAGCACGTTCTTGGTCAAATAGGACGTGTGATAAATTAGGGACGGACCATTCGATGTCGTGGGGTGGGGTGGAAGAATGATTTGCGAGCATTTTTTTTACACTGGAATGGGCCAGTCAGCAGGGTGGATCATCATTCACATCAGTCCACAGCTGGATTTGATTGGTAGCTGATGTTTCATTTAGAATGTCATCCATTCGTCCGTCGTACAATCCGTATACTCCACCTAAGAATGGGAAATAAGCCACAAAATCAGAACATTCTTCCTGTCGGGGATCGATCGATCCCAACACAATGCTATACTATACTATATATCGTAAGAATATATCCGTCACCATCCAACAGCACCCACCATCCGTCACCATCATCTTCTATCAGTGACCATCATCAACCACCATCCACCACTACCTACACCGCCACTCATTACCATCCACCACCACCCATCATCGATCACCATCACCCACGATCCATCACCATCATTGACCACTACCAACAATCATCCATCATCATCCACCATCACCAATAATCACTCACCACCATCTATCATCACTCACTATCATCTACCACCGCCCACAATTCATCACCATCACCGACCATCATCCACCACCAACCGAATTACTTGAACTTTTCATAGAAATTCTTAAATTGTTTACACAGGTCATTTGAATTCTGTTAAATTTATGATGACCTTTTAGGCCTACATTCTATAACTTCACGCAGTTTAGTGGTTTATTTAGCCGTCTGACATCAGGGATCGAGAAAAACGTCTGATTCACAGGTGTTAAAATTCCATACTGTCACTTTCAAATTGCTCTCTTCGTAAATATTATAAAGTATTTGATACAAAAACGGTCGTTGTCCCCAACAAAGAACAAATCGATATCCAAAAAGCAAATAAACGCAACTGTCCAGCATGGATTTTTGTACACTTATGAAGCAGACGTCTCTCGGGCAGACTAGACGGACAAACATACAGTTCACAAGAGAATATATCCTTGACTAGGATGTGTACAAATGATCCTACAAGGCCACACACAGGTAGAACCCTGAAACAGACCCTAAAGAGACGCCTATTATATGCTATGTAATACACTTACCAGTATTTATATAAAGGATCTTACGCACAGGCAAAGAAACTGAAAGCAACATCCGTAATATAAACTAAATGCGATTTTGAGCAGTCATTACCACTTTATATTAACGGCTAGTACAAAGTGGTATTGACCGCTCAAAATCACAGATAGTTTTGTTATTTGTATCGCAATTTTTAAACTATTTTAAAAAATTGGTTTTCGGAGATAAACGAGATAAAATAGGAAAAATGCGACGCAGATGTGATCTTAAATTCTTAACACCTAGCAAGCATTTCCCTAGCAACTGGTTTCGCTCACGTGCCGATCGAGCGCTGAAATGAATTGGTTTTGCTGGAGTTCCAACATTTGTTGAGCTTCTTTAGAAACATTGTTTTTATTTCTCCCGAACTAAGAGACTGAAACACGAATAGCAGCGAGAACAGATAGTGATGACAATATTCCTTGTTTCAGTACTTTAAGCCCGCCACACACTAGCCATTTTTTTGTTGAGAGACATACGATCTTTTATCGGGGACAGAAAATCGCTAGTGTGGAATAGTCCCCGACAAACTATCGGTAACACATGATGGGATTGATCAACTAAAAGTTGATATGTTATGTTTTTCGCCGTGAGGGTGAAAGATCTCAGCTGACGTT